>JASDQU011249256.1:7217-25536 GCA_032191745.1 Picea mariana
ACCAAGGAGCATAGTTTCGGATAGAGACACGAAGTTCATAGGACATTTATGGAGGAAATTGTGGAAGAAGTTGGGATAGTTCAGCTTATCATCCTCAGATGGATGGACAGACTGAAGTGGTGAACAAAAGTCTGGGAGACTTGCTAAGGAGCTTGGTAACAGAACACCATAGCCAGTGGGACAACATATTACCACAGGTGGAGTTTGCTTATAATGACTCAGTAAACAGAAGCACATGATAGAGTCCATTTCAGATTATCTATGGCATGCAGCCGAGAGGAATTTTTGAGTTGAGGGATTTAGAACATAATGCAACTAAAAGCGCTAGTGTGGAATATTTCACAGAGGCGATGAAGGAGCTTCACAACTAGGTGAAGGACCGATTGCAGAATTCAAGACAGGAGTATAAGTGGAGAGCAGATCAGCACAGAAGACAACTTCAATTCAAAGTCGGTGATTTGATTCTGGCACATTTGAGAAAGGAGAGGTTCCCGAGAGGAACATATAATAAACTCAAGATGAAGAAAATCGGACCATGCAAGGTCTTGAAGAAATTTGGGGCAAACGCTTACGAGATTGAAGTACCCGATGGGATCATAATTTCTCCGATATTCAATGTCTTGGATTTGTACCCATATAAATCCAAAGAAGTAGAGGTAGGTGATAAGCATCCAGAGGTTCAGTGGTGGAAGCATATGCCAGTTGCAAAAAATCCACAGATGGAGTGCATACTGGATAAAAGAATTGGTAAAAGGACCAGAAGAAAAGAATACTTTGAGTATTTGGTCAAGTGGAAGGGCCATCCAGTTGAATATGCCAGCTGGGAGAATGAAGCAGAGATCCAGAAACATGGACAAACCGTGCACAAGCTCATGGACAGGAGCCCATGAAATTTTTCAAGCGAGGGAGTATGATGCAGGAGCATCTCAAGTGAGCGCGCGTGGATGTGGAAGACAGCTGGACAAGCGCCAACGCATTTCATGTTTAAATTGTTTTGAAGTAAAATGTGTCAGAAAATTAAATGAGATAATTAAGAAAGGTGTACTTACGGATTGTATCAGACCTTGAGCGTCCCACTCTCGTCTGAAGTAGATAGAGGCATTTATGTCGAGATAAAATAGGTAGATAGAATTTAATTCTCAGATTAGACAATTTTAGGAGTCGGAGGGAAAACGGATATAGACACCCTCATTGTGTATTGTATTAGTGTGAAGAATAAAGGATGAAGATTATGAGAAAGAGCATACAGAGCTGAGAAGAGAGAGTTGTAGTTGAGGAACACCCATGTACAGATATTTGAATTAATAGAAGAGAACTTTGATTCAAATTCATGGCGTTGTGTTGGTTCTCTGTGTATTCTTATTGAATGTTATGCTCATGGTTATTTTACTCTTTCTACTGTACATTTATTTATATGTTGTACATGAATTATTTCTCGTTGAATGCTTGAAATCTGAGAGGAAGAGTGAAGGAGATGAGTTTCAATTGTTTTTATATCTAAGTGGAAGTTCCTACAAGGAGTGTAGTCGAAGTTGTCCACAAGGAGTTCATTGACAAGAATTCAGGGTTGTGTCTCTGAAGGATTAGATAGTTTTGTTGTTGTTCTCATTCTCACAGAAGTGCAGTTAAGCACAAGAGTCATGCAAGGTGTGCACAGACCAAGTTTGAATTTAGGGTTTGTAAGACCTGAGAAGTTGTTGGAGGATTGTTGCTGTAGGGAGTGTGCAAAGTCAGGGTACTCAACACTTGAAGTGTTTGAAGGTTGCCACAACGAGTGCGTGCAAGAGTCTTATTTAAGACTCGAGGTTGTGAGAAATCTCAAAAAGGATAAAGCCTTTGAAACTGTTAAAGGGAAGCATAATAAGTTTGTGCACTGAAGTATTGAGAAGGCTTCATAAGTTTTTGCCGCAGGTGGACAAGTTCGTAGATGAATACTTAGCTTATTTCGTAGGAATAGTTAAGGAAGCTTTTGAACGGTCAAAATTCTCCATTGAGAAGTCGCGAAGTTCTGCGAGCCTTCAGATCTCGTAGAATAGCCAACGAGTTATGGAGAGCATTTTCAAAGTGTAAGCTCAGTCAAGTAGATTCGTCGATCCAAGCTAACTAGGGACCATTGGATCAGTCGCGAAATCGCATCTCCGGATTTCGTGAGTTGGGAAGTCGAAGGTTGGTATCAAATTTTGCGAAGTTGTGAAAGGAGAGTAGCGAAATGATGAAGGGATCATAACCATCCATTTGGAAGGGACAGGTGGCAGAGATCTAGAGATCTCACGAATTCGGAGATAGCGAGGTGGGAGGTGAAGGATTGGGCACTCTAGGTCGCGAAATGTGAAGTCGCGAAAAGGTGAAAAAACCGTGTGTGTGGGGACAGAGGAGTTAGCAAGGTGGACAGGTGGCAAGCTGTCTACGTGGAAGTCAACTTCATTGACCACTTCGAAGTTTCACGAGTTGAAGTCCCGAAAGCCTTGCATCAAGACTCACGAACTCACGAAGTGCGAAGTCCCGAAATGGCGAGAAGTCTGGTTGTGGGTCCAACGTCGAGAAACGTGTCAGAGTCTGACATCTCAGGATTTAGGGGAATTAGATTATTTGGGTTTTGGGGTTTGTAGAGCGGAGTTGTATGTCAGCGCAACTAGCGAACTCGTGAAAGCCAAAAAGCCGAAGTTGATATTGGAGTTTCGGAGGTTCAGGACTATGGGGTCCGAGTGACCAAACGCTTGATCACAAGATTCGTGTAATTGCGAAGTCTGATTCCATGAAGGGAGAAGGAGGAATCCCATGAGGTTTTGTTGTGAGTGCATATTTCCCGATAGGGAAATAGAAGAGCCATTGTCGAGAGCTCTTCGGGCCAAGGAGAGAAAAATGATCTTGTGTACGTGGACTTTTCGACCTGCGGGTTGGGAAGGGCTATGTCAAAACCACATCACCTCTCTTCTGTAACCATCAAGCCCATCAAACCATAGCCTCCAAGTGATGTCAAGAGCTTATTGGGTGATGTTCTAGGCCTCCAATGGAAAACATACAAGTGCAAGGGGCTATGATGTCGTCATCTAGTGTTGTACAAATGCCTCCAAAGGAAAATCCCATCATCGCAAGTGAACAATGGCTCAGGGGTCTTGAACCCATACTATGGGGTATGTAGTCCATCCTTGGGGTTTTCAACCCCTCATGAAGGTCAAAATGGAACAATTCCTCCATGGAATGGTTCTTCATTTGTCAAGGCCCTGCAAAGATAAACAAGTACGCCCTCCAAGGGTCCACAAGTCACATTTATCTTTCCAATTAAGTCATATTTAATAAAACAACCACTCAAATATGTGCATTAAATCCCCCCTTTTCAAACTAAAAAAATGCTCAAAGTCCTTATACAATTTTCCAAATTTAGGTATGGGAGGGTTGACATGGTGCCCTATTGGGAAGGTCAATCCCCATGTCATGGAGTGTTTCCCAAGAAGAACCTCTCTAACTCATATAGTGAATATGAGGTGGATGGGGTATGAATTTTGGGCATGTGGTTCTTGACATATCAAGGGCTCATATTGTCTCATTTATGGGTGCCGTTGTGGAGGGTGTCTTGCATCCTCATTTGAAATGCAAAAAATTTCCAATCCTTTCCTTCTCAATAATTTATTATGGTCCAAAGCATTGAGTGGTATGTGCAATGTAAATTAAAGAGAACCACAATGCCACTTGGAGCTCAGAGCACATTGAGTGCCATGTGGAAGAAAAGTAAAATACATTGCAAATGCATTCCCTCAATAGGTAGGAGATTTATTAATTATGTGTTTCTTTTTTAAAGCTATTTCGTTTTTTCTTTATGGAAAATCATTTCAATGCTCTCAGGACCTTAGGGAAACAACATAGAGGACAATTTTTGGTTTTAATCTCTTTACAACTACAAAATGTCTGGGCCTTTATCCCCATCTTCCCATCAAATGAGGGACAAGCCCTTCTTGGGGTCAATAGGATCGAAATCCAAAAAGATGAGGAAACGAGAGGGAAGAAGTGTGAAAAGTCGTAATTTTGAGTGGGAATGGTATGGTGACCCTTCAAGGAGACCCCCCAGTAGAAACACTTTTATTGAGGGTTACCCACTTACTAGGAAAACATGTCAACCACCAAAGTGAAATGAGGCAAAAGGTATAATTTCCAAGCAAATATTTTCATAATCAAGAAATGTCTCTTTACAACATCTTCAAATGATTCAATTATTAGAATGACACTTACTAGAATACCGGACTTGTTACCTCATGAATAAAAACTGATTGTCCTCTGTGGGCCAAGATGGTGTGGTAGATGTGGATATTTTCGATCAAATGGTGATGTGTTGTGAGAGGAGGGGCTCTTCCTACTAATTTGGATCTCTACACTCCATGTCTTCAACCTGTGGGCCTCGAGACATCATTTCCATAGTTACCCCTAGCCTGGGGGGTAGAAATCCTCTCCCAAAGGTATCCTTGCTCCAACAACATTGACGCCCTTCACTGTCCTAGGTGGATATCCTAGGAAAAGTCATGGAATTACTTCACAAGTTCCTTCCTAAGGTTAGATGACTCAAGGACATAGGTTCATTCCTCAAAGTACAACAATCCATCGTGTATCCAAAAATTTCTTGTTTTTGCATCCTTCACTTGTTTCATGATGTTATTCACTGTGTGATCATGCTATAACCCTTGATATTTTTGTGCAACTCTTCCAAGACACAAATTTGACTTCCCCATAATGTAGGAAACTTGTCCTCCTTCTCTAGAACTGTCAGTTGTTCCTTCTTCTCAAGGAATCTGCGACAACGTTTAGCTTTACCAATTTATACTCAATGGTCATGTTAAACTCTATGAGGAAGCCTTTCCACCTTTCCTTCTTGGGTGAAAAATTCGACTGCGTTGTGAATTAAATTATCACAACATTGCATGTATTCATGAAAAATGAATTTCCCAACAAGTAGTGTATCCAAGTATCCAAAAAATGTTCTAATGCATTCATCTCCTTCTCATGAACGAGGTATATTCATTCACAATTTTGGATATTTCATATATAAAAGGAAAATGGATGTCCTTCCTCCATCAAAACTCCTCCAATGGAAGAGTATGATGCATCCATATACACTTCAAATGATTTCTCAAAGTCTGGCAACTTCAACATGGGAGAAGTGAAAATTATGCACGTTATCTCTCCAAATGCATGCTTTCACCTCTTTTTCCAATTCCATTCTTTCTCCTTTTTCAACAAGTTAGTATCTCTCTACAATTTTGCGATAGAAGTTGGCTAGTCCAAGGAATACTCTCACATCGTGAACTATCTGTAGCTCTTCTCAATCTTTGATTTCCTTGACCTTCGCAGGTTCTATGTCACTAGTACATATTGTAAAAATTGCAACGTTCTATTTGCAACTTTATGGACAAAATTGGCCATACTGTCGAAAAATAGAGGAAATTAAAAAAATAAAATTCCATATTTCCCGATAACATCACAAGTGAGATGTCATACAAAGGAATGTTACTATTGTGATGCCATTGTATTTTTGTCTCTCTTGCCACGTTGGTAAAATAGTCGTCGTAGTTGCGACGTTATAGAAACTAGGTTTTCTCCCTCCAATGGTCACCTAGTATTTGACCAAGTCAACTTTGATTTGGTCAACTATCGTCAGAATTGCGGGGTCAGTGCATGACATTTCAAGACAGTTCCAACAAAGATTCTACAGATGGAAACAATGACATTTGAAAAATATGAGATGCCCATTATGAACATTGTTGCAAACATGGAAAATCTCATAGGTTATGTGGTTAGGACATCATAAATCCTTGAGTATTGAAACCCTCCCATTCCTTCAAGGCACATGTCTAGTCTAACCATGTCGAATTTATACGCATACAGGCATAGTTTGAAGAAATTTCAACGTTGGCCCAATTTACTGCTCACTATGCGGGTTCAGTGCAAGATGACATTTGTGATGGGTGTATTGGATGTGCCATGACATTTCAAGAGAGTTCCAAAAATGAATATTCTATATATGGAAATGGAGAATGATGACAATGAGACATCCATTATATTGAACATTGATGAAAACATGGATGATCTCAAATATTATGTGAGAACATCAAACATCCTTAAGTATCGAAACCCTCCAATACCTTCATGGTAACTATCTAGTCTAACCATGTCGAATTTCGATGCATACGAGAACAGATAGAAAACATTTCAATGTTGGCCCCATTCACTACTCAATGTGTGGGGTTGGTGGAAGAAATTTGTGATGGGTGTATTTGAAGTTCTCACCTGGGGCATCTAGTCTTTTAGCCTTATCACAATGGACCTACATGTTACTCTACCCATCTGTCAAAGTCTTTAGTTGACAAGTATGTTGTTATGTTTTACTTTTCAAATACTCCAAAGAACAAAAGAACAAAGTGGGTGACCCAAAAAACAAAGTAGTGGTGTTCTAAAATATATATAACTCATACATTGTCCTAGTTAAACTATCACTAAGAACGACCATTTATATATCAATATCCTAAAGACGAGGTTGAATAATCACTTGCCATTATTGAATAATTGGTATAACACAACAATGTCTAAAAATGCGAACAACTCTTAACACAAACAACTTAGAAAAATATGTTGTACTCTGAAAAGGATGTATTCTAGAGTCATCTACCTTACAAAAACCACATAAGAATAACATTTGAACCTCTCTTTCTTATCTCTAAAAGGTTGGTAGTCCACCAATGAGAAGTAATAATTGGACTAGTATTAGTTTTTTCATCCAAACGATCTAAAGTTTTTTCCTAGTCCGCAATAATATTAAGATGGATCATGACGATGATAATATTTATTCAACCATAAGTTAGGAATATGGGAGCACACTTTTTTTACTTTAGGGGGACTTTTGAGGATGGTAGCCAATCTTTTTTACTAGAAAGTACAAAATGGATTGTTAGGAATCCATAACTCATCCAACTACCAAATATACATACAAATATGTCATTTTCTTTAGAATTTTGAAGAGGGTAATTTTGACAGTATAAAATCATGAAATCGTTCCAATGGAACCAATTTTGAATTATTGGACTCTAAAAATTATTGACCTCACAACTATGCACCTTCGATAGATAGATTTGGAAAGCAAGGCTTATATATTGGTTATCCAACCATTATAAAAAGAAATATTATGCATATATGTTAAAAACCTATACACATTCCAATATAAAATGGATGCACTTGGACCAAAGATGGGTATTTTGCTTAAATTGAGGCTTAAAAAAATGGTCCATGTGACTTTGCTAAAAATTCTCTAATCGTCCACGCTACAAGATAATGTAGTCCCTTAAGTCATAATATCAACCCAATTAATCTTTCTAATGTCCTTCAGCCTTCAATAGATCTTCCAACTAACTTTGGAATCAATTTTTATTTAGGAGAAGGCCAAAATAAAGAGTTTTGCAAGAGGTTATTTAGGGTTTTCTAAGCACGAGCAAAGGGAAGCTTTGGAGAAGTATTTTTGCTACAAAACAAGAAGTAACATCCTTGCAAGATATTCATATTGAGAGAAGTCAAATCCTAGTGATTTCAATATGGTATCTTCCCTTGGATCTTTGCTAGCAACCATTTCCACATTCGAATAAAAGGTATTAAATCTAATTATAATTTTCAAGAACTTAAAGTTTGTCTTATCTATAGATTCTCCCAATTATTATTTACAAATGTTTAGTTTTTCTATATGTAAATTTTTAAGCCCATATAAACCACAATCATACTTCAAAACCTATTATCGTTGAGCATTCCAACAATACCAAGCACCTCATATGTTTTGACCAAACGAAAATAATAGCCAAAACTGAACACTATTTGACTAGGATCATTAGAGAAGCTATTGAAATTGAGAAGTTGTTTTCTTTTTACATTTTTACTCCCTATTTAACCTTCCTCACCCTCTTTCCTTCATTCAAATTTATTCATTTGTACCATCTTTTTTTCATTCTCCTATTGATTCCTCTATGGTTTGTTGGTTTCTTTCCTCACTTGATTCCATTCCCTTGTTTCTTTTCTTCCCCTTCTCCTTTTTCCTTTACTTATATTTGTGGAAAAAATTATACATTTTTTGATAGTTAACTTTATTTATTTTTAATTTAATTAATCTGCATTGATCCCTTTAAATTAAAATTATTCTTAACCATTTATAACCTTAATTTTAGTATCATTATTATTGTCTTACTATTATTTTTAGCTCTTAAGATTGTACCTAGAAACTGTAGAGGTATGTAACATGTATGAGTCCAATGTCTTGGTAGCACATAATCAAAATCAATCGAAATCAAAACATTGTTAATTATTCCTATTTCATTTTAAAACTAATGGCCAAATACAAACTTGATTCACATTCCTTCAACAAAAATCCATTCAATGCTTTCATAAACTTCATAAAATGTAATCTTTATAAACAAGGTATGTTGAGTGGTTTCTTGAGCATAGTCCATTCTCTAACTTAAATATTGTCATGAATACATCTTTTGGTACATCTGTAATTATGTATCTTCAACTGTTATAAGAATGATTAGATTAAAATAGAAAAGCTTTAGCGATAATTTAAAAATATGTCATGGAAAAAAGAGATGTCACCTACTAAAATTGAAAGGACCCCTATTGTATTAGGAATGCTTTAAAGAAAACTTGTTAATACATTCTAAAATGGTCCTTGTCAATAATCCCCATGACCACACTTTTTGTAAAACTCCTACTTGGTGTACAAAATCTCCTAATTGCGGCATATTTGAAGCACAAACCAAATATACCCTCTAAATGTCTTGTGTTGCGATTCAAGGACTCATTCATGGATCATGAGCCTTAAAAGATTCATTCAGGTACTAATACCCTTTATTTTCTCCTATGACCATGGTTAAGTTCCTGAGACCCATCCCTCATGCCTAAAACTTTCTAAGGATGCAAATATATCATTCATAGGATAAAGATTCTATCTAGAGGGTTTATGTGATGGTTTCATGTGTCATTAATGAATTATAATCCTAGAATATTATCTTAGGTACTATGGCCCTTATTGTCCTATGTCAACGATGATCAAGGCCATGAGACCCATACAAGGTAAAAAAAATCTCTTAATAATGTCCATATCCCAGAATGAGGCCAATGATTTTGGTTTGTGTAGTGGTTTAAGGCCTAGTTTAGGGATCAATGCCCTATAAGATTCATTTTGGGAAGATAGCCTAAGACCCATCCCTTATGTGAAAATACCCATCCGTGATGAAGAATGCCCCTCAACCTCATGGGGAGGAGAAATAGATGCACGGGGGCTCTCATCTTTAAGGTTTTAACCAAGATCTTCCATGGGAGAACACGATGTTTCTTCAACAATTCTTTCTTCATGTGATTGAGCACACAAATTAGTGAACCATGGGGGACATCCCATTTTTTTTAACTCATTACCTTAAAAACCCTATAATACCCATAACCTCTATGACCCATATCCATTGAACTCTATAATTTGAAACACAACCCCTATAAACACTTGTTGGAAGCAGACCAAAACGGAAAGCAATGTGATTTTTGGAAAGAAGGCATGCACAAAGAAAGTGAAAGCTGGAAGGAAGAACATCATGCATGCATGCATGGAATACCTAACAAAGTTAGGGTTAGGGTTTTGGTAATGTATTGTAATGGTTGAAGAGCAAGAAATGTATAAATATAGTTATCTAGTTCTCATAGGGAGAGAAACAATTATTGTAGCGAGTAGCTAGAGATATAGAGAGATGAATACAAGAAAATGAATGATATATTATACTTTGTTGTATGACCTACTTTTGTAATTTGTTGAGCTAGAGAGGTTGGAGGAGGGTAGATATTGAGGGTTATATTGCAGGCTGAGGATCCTAGTGTGATCTAGTCCACCTCATAATAGATCTTGACCCGACGAAGGAGAATTGTAAAGTGCATGGCATTGTAATGAAAAAAAAACTATAATAAAAGAACTAAGAGGAAAATATTTGTAGACGTATCCTAGGGGGGGTGAACCATGGTAACATCTATGTTATGTGATTGAATGCATGTATTTCTTTATTGTCTCAGTAGATATAGATGTGATAAATGAATGATTTATTATATTTCTTGCATAAATCGTGATAATGGTATACTGTGTTCATAAGTTATAGTAGCACTCTCAACACACCCTTATCAGATCTGTCACTCAATCCTAGGTTGTAAACACATTAGTATTGCAGCCAACCATTAAGACTATCTTGGGTGAGACGACACAGTGCACCCTATGCACTATGTTTCCTTTTGGTTTACCAGGAGGGCCGATAGTTTTAGAGGCTTTGTTGGAAACCCGAATAGACATGAACCCCGGTTCACTCAATACAAAATCAGAAGGCATATATAAATAAAGAGTAACCAACAAATGGTTATGTTTTCATTGGTAGGAACAATAGAGGATTGAGTAGATGAGAAGAGGTAGAGCAAAAGAATATTAAAGAAGAAAAGAAATAAATGAGCCACTAGAAGGGGATGTTGAGACCATGGAATCCCACAAAAATAGATATCAAAAGCTGGCTAAGGACAAAAGAGCTGGAGTTTACACAAAAAGATAACAGAAACCCTAGAATAATACCCCACAAATATCTTGAGAAATATATGTTTACTGATTTGCATGAAGTCTTTTTCTGTGATTTTCCACAATTATTACAGGAGTGGATACTAAGGTTGAAGGATAACTATGCAACAAACCAGATCCAATAGTTAGATTGGACCCTGATATAGATTGAGCAACTACAACAGGTAAACAAAAAATTCACCCGTGCAGTATACTTTTGGCTCAACAGTAATGTCAGAGGATTTATAACCGAGTTTGCAGTAGATACAATGAAGTCATACAACACATAAGATTAAGAATTTCTATGCAAACCTTGAGGAAGGTACATTAGATCATTGTATACTTCTATAAAGATATTGTTATACAACAAAGGTGTAATGAAAATAGAGTCAGAGAACTAAACTTCCCTGCGTGCATGGGGGAAGGGGGGAAGCACTGACAGAAAATGGAGAAATGGAAGGAGGAAAGGATAAGGGAAAGAAGGAGGAAACCTTGGACCCAATCATGATGGATGATGACCAGATCAAGTGGATCTTGGAGACAACTATAAATACGCATAGTGGAGTACCCTACCAATACATGGTGGATACCGAGAAGAGATATGTAGCTGTGAGGGAAGGCTTGGAAAGTGACGAAGAAGAGGTACAGGATCTCTGGGCTTTGGAGTAGATTGAGGAAATCATGTGCGAAACATATGAGAGGAAGACAGGAGGTTCAAGAATGGGGAGAGAAGGAAAAAATCCTATCCATATTAATTTCAGTGTGGAACCCATAAACCCATGTGCGACTAATACACCAAAGAGAACACCACTATTTAGAGAACCGAAATTCAGGAGAACAACGACAACAATAAGTACATCTACACAAGGCACAACAACTGGAGGAGCTAGTTCAGACAACACTAGTCAAGTATCTACACTGTGCAGATGTAGTAGTTCAACATTCAGTATGAAAGGACATGATCCCACCATCAAGTTACCAGAATTTAAAGGAGAAGCATCAGAGGACCCGAAAAAACTGTTAAGAAAAGATACAAAGTTTCAATGGAACAACAATTGTCAACATGGTCTAGATACATTGAAATAAAAGATGGTCATCGTGCCAATACTAGTTTTTCCAGACTGGGAAAATACATTCCACGTACATGTAGATGCATCAGCCATAGCACTTGGAGCTATCTTGGTGCAGCCAGGAGCGAGAGATTTGGATCAACCTATAGCATTTGCAAGATGAAAGCTATTAGAATCAAAACATAACTATAATACTATAGAGAGGGAATACCTAGCTATGGTCTACGCACTATAGAAGTTCAGACATTACTTATTGGGGAAAAACTTCAATATGTTCACAAATCACTCAGCCCTTAAATATCTAGTCAACAAGCCAATGTTGGGGAGGGAAATCTGTCGATGGTTATTAATGTTTCAAGAATTTGATTTCAAAGTAATAGTCAAGCCAATAAAATTGAATGCGGGACCTCGCCACCTATTAAGGGTCACAAACAAAGAATAACCTATGAATTTAGAGGACAATTTATGGGATGCAGAGTTATTTTCAGTCTAGATCGATGATGAATACTTTGCATATATCATTCAATACTTAAGCATGGGTACTATGCCACAGGAATATAACACTACACAAAAGAAAAACCTGGTAGTCTGAGCTGAAGATTATCCACTGATCACATGATACTTATACAAAATGGGCGTAGATAGTATCTTGTGTAGATATGTGTTAGAACATGAAAGACCAAGAGTTTTGACAAAAGACCATGATGGAATAGCAGGAGCAAATTACACAGGTAAAGCTACCATGAAGAAGGTATTGTGTGGAAGACTATGGTGGCCAACCATTCACAGAGACTCAAAGGAGTACTGCGAGAGATTCAATGTCTGTCAAATGGTAGGTAAACCCAACATAATGGACGAGATGCCATTACGACCACAGATAACATTGTAGGAATTCGATAAATCAGAAAAAGACTTTGTGGGACCAATCAACCCACTAGAAAAAAGGAAAGGATCAAGGCACATTATTACCGCGACAGAATACCTAAAAATATGGGTGGAATCAACACCAGTTAAGGATTGCAGCATAGAAACATCACCCCACTTTCTATTTGAACAAGTAATCACTCAATTTGGGTGCCCAAGAGTTTTGATGAGAAAACAAGGCACACACTTCATCAACCGTATTATCAATGCTATGACTGAAGATTTTTATGTTCATCCTCAGAAGAGTACACCATATCACCCACAAGCGAGTGGCACAGTAGAGGCATTTAAAAAAATCTTGGAGAATGAACTAACAAATATCTGTAATGTTAGCAGGGATGATTGGGACCTCAAAATACCAGCAGTATTGTGGGCCTACAGGACTACATGCAAAACATTGACAGGGCACATGCTATTTAAACTGGTCTATGGCCGGGAAGTAGTGGTGCTGTTAGAATGTCTAGTACCAAGCTTGCGCGTAGCAAAAATTACACACATGACATAACAAGGTTCAATATAGGAGAGACTAAACCAACTTATGACCATGGAAGAATATCGGATCCTACCAGGGTTCCACCAACAAGTTCATAAAGAAAGGGACAAAACTTGGCATGATATACACATCAAGAATAAAACGTTCAAGGAAGGAGATTTAGTGTTGATGTATGACCTCAAATCCTTTCAACACGCAGGAAAGCTTAGAATGCATTGGTTAGGAACGTACAAAGTAAAAACTATCACAGTTGGAGGAGTTTTAAAGTTGAAAGACTTAGAAGGCAAAAAACTTAGAGGGATGATCAACGGAAGGTGAATGAAGGTGTACAAGGACAGCCAACCAACCACCGCACAGTAAAAAAAATTAAAATAGGATATTAAATAGTACCAACAGAGGAACAAAGCGTCGAAAGAAGGAGAACGCTCACTTAGGAATACAAATTAAGCGAGGAAAATACCAATGGCCAAGTCATGATGGAAATAGGAGGGAAAATAAAAGACAGAAAAAGTCGTACGAAACGATGAAGTTATGCAAAATTGAATGCCTAAAAGAACCGACGAGATGCTGCATTAATCGCACCAACTAGAGATGACAAGGGAGAGTAATGGAAAGTATGAAGGAATTAGAGGTTCATTGAATATCATAAAGGTAGCTTCCTCAACAAGTTTCATACGATTCCTATACAAAACATGGACGCGGGAGAAATTTTTTTATTGCAAAACTGGAAAAGACAAAGAGAGAGAAAGCATACAAAGCATAGAGCGCAACTCACAGAGGTTAAAGAGACCATTGAATTCAGCAAACTCTCTACATTCACCACCATGGAACCACAAAAACAAGCAGAGTTGACCCAGACCGCACGACACTCTAGAATTAGAACCAGGGCACAGGTACAGATGTAGGAAAGTGAACAACAGTCATCAGAGGTTGTCAATGTCGATGAAATCCCTTCACCAGATACAACACTGTTGAATCCCATACCCATGGTAAAATAAAACCAACATCCAGTGCTTGAGGGCATGAATGTGGATAGAACTGCAGAATAACAAGAGAAATAGAACCAGGGTGCAAAACCCTGAACGAGGCGCAACCAGAGAACCTTGAAACAAATCCAAGAGTCAATGGGATGACTACAAATCTGGCAGCAACAGTCAAGCTAGATGAATCTCAAACAACCGTTTCAGACCAACCACATGAGGGAACAGTGGAAGATGTCATGAGATGGCCATAATGGTATTCCAAAGTAAAAACGATGGTGGTTGGAACCTCAAGCCATCCACTGCTAAAGAAATACAAGAAACATGTACCTAGATCACCTCGCAAGCAACCCGTCATAACTCTTTTTTTGCCGCATATACCAGATGGGGTACGGGTGAAATCAGACTTACTGGCTCATGTAGAGAATCTGAAATACTCGAACCATAATGTAATGAAAACAAACAAGTTCTTGGAGTTCAAAAGAAAGTATAATTACATAATGTGGGTGTGAACGCAGTTGGTGAACCGATTGATCAACCATTTCAGTGGGAAACATGATTGGAAAAAAACAGTTTTTTAGGTCTACTAGATCTACCACAATATGGCAGAGGACATTATGCAAATGGTTGTGTCAAACAATTGATGGAAGCCACACATGGTGGGGATATATGGTTGGAAAAGCTCATCTCAATATATGTAGATATCATTGCGCACATCACATGGTTTCCATCATGGGGCATGGATCCTGTGCAATTTCTTAATGACAAGACAAAGGATAAAGCACTCATGAAAGAGATGAAAAATAAATATGACACTGATAGGGAGATGCCAGGAATCATCATCAAAAGGATCAATGATTTTGCGAAAGAAATGACCGCAAAAATATTAGTCTGCAAGCTGCTAAGAAAATGTCGCAGGGAGGAAGTTCTAGCTGGGGTCGTCATAGTTGCAACAAAATGTGTTGAGGGCACCATATTTAGCTAGGCATTGTATCTGTTGAAATTGTTCCTGGATGACTATAAGGATGTGCAGGATCTAGGAACATAATTTCATTATTCATGGCTATTCATGTTGATAGCCATCATGGGATGGAAGGAACTGAATTACACATTTTTTGGCACTAGACCCATGCCAAATTGTGGAGCAAGGTATTTATCACTTGGCACCACATCAGATTCCAAGAAAAATAAGTTGAACGCAACTATATTCAAAGGATACCTTTTCGACCTATAGGATTCCATATCGAACATGTGGAGAATAACACCATAGGATGTCTCATAGTATCGGGACATCACCAACATCAAGGCCACATGACACGTGATTTGGATATAGGCGTGGAAGGAACCCAATAAGAAGTGGATAAAAATGTGCTATTGTATCACAGAGGGAGACATCCAAATGGTTATCAAAGACTGGGAAGACGAGTGGAAGATTATAGTCCTCACCTAAGATATACCTACAAATATAAAAGAACATGAGACAGGCCAGGAAGAAACACAGACTCAAGAATCCCCAGTTCCCAAGAAATGAAGGGAGGGCCAGACAAAAACAAAGAAAATGAACGAAGGGACAACTAAGACAGAGACCCCGAAGGGGAAGAATAATAATACGCAGCCGACCCAAGAACACCAGAAACAGGTCGAGGAAAAGGGGACTACACCAAGCCCCAATCCACAAGAACCAAGCCTGAATAAGAGACCATCCAATCATATGGTAGGCACACACAAGAAAATGAAGGCACAAAGAACACCCCCATATTACAAAATCATAGAGGATGATGCAGATATGATAGCCCAAATGGTTCAGGATCGTACAATTAAAGATTTTGAAAATGTTGTGTGCCACATGGATAGAATTCAAGAGGAGCTGACAGACATGCGACAGATCCTCAAGCATATAGGGGAAGCATGGATAGTGAGAAGCAACATAGAAATAGGGCCATCAACATCACAAACAGGAGAAGGACCAGAATAAGGTGAGAGAGACAAAGTCCACACAATACCACAACTGAGCGCGACATTCCACATTACACCTAGCATGATGCGCATGGACGAGATAGTGGGGTAGACACCACTAAAGGACTTAGCTTAGCTCCAACTGGTATTGCCGCACATACCATCTAAATCTCTACACAAATTACAAGTTAGTGTTACCCAAGAGGTACAGTCTCGTGCATGCACAAACTTAACTGAATTACAATAGGAAGTAGAGGAGTGGGACGCACTAGAATTAATATGCGAGTAGGTTAAGCTTGAGACCCTAGAGGAGAGAGAGTGCGTGAATGAATTGGAAATAAAAGTAGCAGGAACTTATGAGAGGATTCCAAAGACCTCATAGAGGGAAATACTCACAGTAGCAGAAAAGATTGATCCAATTGCACAAGTAATCGATCAATATCAGAAGGAGATCGAAAATATCCACAAGAAGATCACACCCACCAGTACACCAGCAGTAAGGGAGCAAAGGAAGAAGGAAGCAACAAAGAAACTATAGGAGATAGAGTAGCAGGTCAGAACAACAACTGACTTGTTCGATAAAGAAGCACAGCTTTGGACAAACCTAGAGGAAGATCAACAATTCCAACGATGGGACAAGGAATAAGAAAGGATCATGCCTAGACCTCAAGCAGAGACAAAATACAATGCCTATCATGGATCGCATCAAAGGGGCATGGGACATGAAGAAACTATAGGAAGAACTCACCACTACACAAACACTGAAAAAGGAGCGTCAGGCTCAAATGGAACCGCTTCAATATCAAGTATAATAAGTCATACCACGGGTAGAGGAAGCCAAGACACATATAGCACATACCCAAGCAGAGTGCACAGGATTAATCAGTGACAAAATTGCAGCCCAGATAGTAGACACACTCAAGGAGAAGACTGCGCAAGCACAAACACAAGCAACAAAGCTCAAGGAAAAGTTCCAGGCAATCAATAGGGATATAGACAAAGCGCACAAAGGTTAGGTGGCTCAGGACGAGCCACATGTCAGTGTTGGGGGCATGTTGGAAGTAGACCAAAGTGGAAAGCAAGGCGATTTTTGGAAATAAGACATGCATGAGGAAAGAGATAGCTGGAAGGAATAACAACACACACACATGCATGGAATACCTAATGACATTATGGTTACATTTTTGGTAATGTATTGTAATGGCTCAAGAGACATAAATGTATAAATATAGTTATCTAGGTCTCATAGGGAGAGAGACAATTGTTGTAGCGAGTTGCTAGAGATATAGAGAGACAAATACAAGAAAGAAAACGGCATATGATACTTTGTTGTATGAACTAATTTTGTAAGTTGTTTAGCTAGATAGGCTGGAGAATGACAGATCTTGAGGGTTAGATTGCAAGCTAAGGATCCTAGTGCGATCTAGTCCACATCATAACAGATCTTGACCCGATGAAGGAGAATTGTAAAGTGTGTGGCACTATAATGACAGAACGACTATAATAAAAGAGATAAGGGAAAAATCTTTGTGGATGTAGCCCAGGGGGGTGAACCATGGTAACATCTGTGTTATGTGATTTCATGCATGTATTTCTTTATTGTCTCAGTAGATATAGATTTGCTAAATTAATGATTTATTATATTTCTTGCATAAGTCGTGATAATGGTATACTGTGTTCATAAGTTATAGTAGCACTCTCAACACACAGTTATTGGATCTCTCACTCAATCCTAGGTTGTAAACACATGAGTATCGCATCCACCCATTAAGACTATATCGGGTGAGATGGCACAGTGCACCTTGTACATTGTGTTGCCTTCTGGTTTACTAGAAGGGCCCATAGTTTTAGAGGCTTTGCTGGAAACCCGAACAAACATGAACCCTAGGTCACTCAATACAAACTCAGAAGGGATATATAAATAAAGAGTAACCAGCAAAACTTTTATTTCAATCCGTAACGTATAAAACCATTAACTCCTAACTGTTAGAAAAACAGGACCGTGGAGGAATAAAATAAAATAAATGCGGAAACAAAACATAGAAGATACACAATACAAGAGAGACATAGATTTACGTGGTTCACCTAGTGTGGGTTATGTCCACCAGAGAAATTGCCAGGTCCTTCCTTTATTATTATCTAGCAAATGAAGGGATACAACCTATAACAAAACCCGTTGTAACTTCCTCTTCTTTCTCTCACAGTCTCTCTCTCAGAATACAATACTGCCATCATACATAGTCGCAATACATTTCCCTCATAAAAGAGGGTTGCCTTCTAGGGAAAAAAACTCTAA
>JASDQU011249258.1:12245-25378 GCA_032191745.1 Picea mariana
AGCCTTGTCCCTCAACCTCCTATTGAAACCCTTGATCAATCCAAAGATTTATCAAGCAGTCTCTGTTCTCTTTAAGATGTTGAGGCAGCAGCAGCTTTTGTCAATTCGAAATTATCATGATCGAAGCATTGTCTTACTGCCCAGGTATGTATTCCAAAATCGATTTTGAATTGGTTTTAATTAATACAATGGATTTGGTTTTGATTTCAATTACTCCTGTTCATTTTAATAGAGTCAGAAATGGTTATGCTACTTCGAATTTCGAGGAATCATTTCGTTTTTATTTGAAATAATTTCGTTTCCAATTAGCATAAATTAGTTCTGTTTGCATAAATTCGTTTTCCTAAAACTTAAATATAGCTATGACTTGGTTAATTAGATTTTATTGTTCTCGAATTAGTTTAAAAGATTGATTTGTTTTCAATCGGCTTTGCTTTTGAGTAGTTCCGTTTGCTTTTAATAGACTAAAAACAATCATGTTGATTTACCAAAAATGATTTTTGTTTTGTGTTGAATGAATTTTTTCGCTTTGATTGCATTCGATCTGTATAGAGAATTTCTTTGCTAAAATAGGACTCAACCATGTTTTGATTGATACGATTTTATTGCTTTCAGATTGAATTGTTTCTGAGTTAGTTTGATTCTGTTTGGTTTATTTTTGAAACAATTATGTGCGTTTAAATTAGCATAAGTAGTTTATAGATGTATTGACATAAGAGATTAGTTTGACAAATAGAATGTAATCTATTGATTCGCAAAAATGACTCTGTTGGTTTTAATTTTAAAAAGCGATTATGTCAAGCTTTGGATTGACATATTATATCTATATTTGATTCATACCAAAGATTTGTTTGACCGGTCTGTTTTTTTTTAAATTGATTCAAAAAATGATTTCGATTCTCTGCTCCAAAATGGAAATAAAAATTATGTGACAAATCATACATATCTTGTTATCATTTGATTGATTCAATTATGATTTATGTCTGTTCAAAATTGGCAAATAGATTTGGTTACTTATGACATGAGCGATTTGCTTTGTGTTGATTTAGTGATCAAATATTTGTTTAAAAGTTTGAATATAATTCTATTAGATTTGGATTGATTAAAATCGATTCTTTTTTCAAAATAGACCAACTACAGAATCACCAGAATTAGTTTTCTGCCAATTTTATCAATAAACATTATCTAAACTTCTGTATTTTTAATCTACTTACAGGTACCCACGAATTTCATTAACCAATCGGGCATGCTACAACAGTTTAGATACGTTTTTCAATTATTAGTCATAGGAAAAATTAGGGATTTGGGGAGATTATTCCCAGATTTTTGTAAATTGTTTTGACAATTCCCACAGGGATGTTTTACCCTGTGGGAAGTCTTTAAATACTGGTCAATTTTTTGTAATATCAGCATCATCACTTGTGGGAGAACCAGGCTATGGATTTCTGATACAAACTGAGACGAGAGTTGATGTCTTGTAACAGCTTTCACTTTCAATATATCAAACTTTTGTTTCAAGTTTTATGCATATTAGTTTGCAGTTGATTATAGACTACTTTAGCTATCATAATATATTGCAGGATGATATGATTTGATTAATGTGATATCCATATCTGATCTCTTTCATTATTTTAAAGTACAACAATCACTCTGTTTCAGTTAATGAATCACAGATTTCTCTTCTTCGTTAATTGAATCATTTTGTATAGATTTTTGCATACAGATTTATCTAACTGTGAAGATTTATAAATCATAATGTTGTTGTAAATTTTTATGTCTTGTTTGTCTTGTAATTATATTTAAAGAGCACTACAGCTTTCCATTTACGAGATGCTCTTGGAGAATCCAGTGCGGGTTTCCTCCCTCCGATTAGCTAAGACAATCATTGCATACACAGGACAAACCTGGAGCGTTACTTCAGGTCAGTTTGTTATTTATATGATAGTTAATTTGTTAGTATAATTTAAATAATTTAATTAGATATATGAGTAGTTTAGATTTGTAGTTAGATTTAGTATCTTAGTTGTTTAGTTTAGATATTTTTATTTTATTTCCTTTTCATAAAATTGTAAAAAATCAAAAAACAATAGCTCTCGCTGTCTTAGGACAGAATACAAATGAGTTTTTAAGGTTTCCATTCAAATCTGTTAATTGTAAATATTGTACATTTGTGAATAAGATTTATTTCTGTTAGTAGTTAGGTATTTAATTTCTTAGAGTTAGCATAGTATTAGATAGTAGATTGTATATAATAGTTAGATTTGTTTAGTTTGTTTTAATAGTTATTTTTCGTTTAGATTAGTTAATTTAGAGTAGTTTTTTTTTTGTTTTGTTTTCTTAGGACCTGAGAGCGGCCAACGGAGCCGCTAAACTCGTCAGGGTGTGTTATCCCAAACGGATTGGGTTATTTAGACAACCCCGGACCGGATCCACTCTTCCAGTTGATGGACGGTCAATTTCACCCGTCAACAGAACCTCGCACTGAAACCTAAAGGCAGAGTTCGAACTCTACCAGTTCTCGTAGGCTGCAATGAAGTGCAGTGCGATAATACCTGAACATAATCAAAAATTTGAAAAATGAAGCAAAATTGAAAAAGGCTTCTGGACCCAGAAGGTCTATCAGTATATTTTGAAGACTCATAGATTGATAGGACAGGAGAAAAGTAAAACCAGAGAAAATGGCCACAGAAAAATATCAAAAGCCACAAAGTCCCCAGTGGAGTTGCCAATTTTGATATTGGATAAATCCGTAGGTGCGGACACTAACCGATCTCCCTAGATCCACCTGGATCTAGAACAAAGCAAGACAGAACATGACTCTTTCCCTAGATTTTGACCATTGAATTAAATAGGAGGCATGAACAAATAACATACCTTATTATATCTTCCTATGGTCTTTGTTGCTCCCACTGAGCTCCAGTGCTCTCGTGTAGTCAAGACCAAGACAACACAAACCAACCAAAGTGAAGAAAGCACAATCTATTCAACGTTCAATCAATGTATATGATCAAGGAATTATACAATAAAGTGGAAATAGCTTTATGGGAAAGGGACATATTACTGTATCATATTAATGGAAAGTAAAGATTACAACCTGAGCCTTGATGTCACAAACTTCCTTTCGATGGCCCTTGGCTCCGACACACACACTTGCTCACTTGCATGAAGAAGGTCAAAACCCTTATGATATCCTTGCTGGAGTTTCCTAGCCTGTTGTTCAAGCTTCACTCCTTCACACAATTCTTTCATTAATTCTCCAATGAATCTTGCTTAACCTTGCTTAACCTTTTCCATGAGAATTCCCTCAATATATAGAAGAGAATGAATTAGTTACTTGGATAAGAATGATCCCAAAATATCAGAGAATCTAGTAGTAGGATAACCATTCGAATGCCATCTCATCCTTCTAGAATATTCCCTTCTAGAAGCATCGATAATTCATCATTTTCCTTGCTTTAGAAAGAGTTCACACCCTAGCAATTCAACACAGTGCAAACTTCTCGCACCCTGGCTTAAGGTAGCCTGCGAGAATCATGCATTCTCGCAGGAAAATATACTAGCAGCCTACGAACAGTCTTCAAAAATGAGTTTTCTGGAAGAGATGAAAATAACTTTTTCTCAGGATGAAGTTCTTATGAAGAGCCTGAGTACACCATCATCAATACATCATTATTATGACCAAAATCATGGGTAACAGCAGGAGGACACTTCACAGGGAAAGGAACCATGCAGAAGGTTCTTAGAGATGGGCTTTGGTGGCCTACCTTACAAAGAGATGCTAAAGACTATTACAGCGCCTGCGATGTATGCCAAAGAGTTGGGAAACCATCCAGAAGAGATGAAATGTCACTAGCACCACAACTGACCCTACAAGCATTTTATAAATGGGCCATTGACTTTGTGGGACCTATAAACCCACCAAGAAAGTGCACATGAGTAAGATACATAATTATAGCAACAGAGTACTTGACCAGATGGGTTGAAGCAAGAGAAGTTAAGAACTGTAGTGTAACTAAAGTTGTGCACTTCATATTTGATGACATCATAACCAGTTTTGGATGCCCAAAGATCCTTATGAGTGATCAAGGCACACATTTCATAAATAAAACAATTGAAGCCCTGACTAAGGAATTTGTAGTTCGCCATCAGAAGAGCACGCCTTAACATCCACAAGAAAATGGGATAGTGGAAGAATTCAACAATATATTGGAGATAGTGCTGACAAATATTTGCAGTGTGAATAGGGATGACTGAGATTTAAGAGTACCAACAGTACTTTGGGCCTATAGAACCACTTGCAAAAAATTAACAATGCAGACCCCTTTTAAGTTGGTGTATGGTCTCGAAGTCGTTGTCCCAATGGAATACCTGGTACCAAGCTTAAGAATTATTTCCTTTACAGATATGAATGAAATTAGTGTTGTTCAAGAGAGGCTTGCGCAGTTGCTCGAACTTGAAGAAGACATGTTTATTGCAGGATTCCATCTGCAGGTGAAAAAGGAAAGAGAAAAGACCTATCATGACAGTCACATCAAGAAGAATGCATTCAAGCAAGGTGATCTAGTACTAGTATATGATAGTAAGTTCATAAAACATCTTGGGAAGTTCAGAATGCATTGGCTCGGGACATATGAGGTCACCTATGTTACAAAAGGAGGAGTCACGTAGTTGAATACTTTGAAGGGGGAATGGAAGGAAGGATTAGTGAATGGGAGACAGTTGAAATTGTATTATGACAACCCGCTGCCCCACAGCTCTAAGTAAAATCATAAGGAAAAGGGTCTAGGTACTAGGTGCAGTTGAAACTGGGTACCAGACATAAAAAAGACAGTATACAAAGGGAAGGAGAGGAGGCATAGAGAAGAAAGCAAAGGTTGCACTGCGCAGTCTGAAGTCGAAGTAAAATAGGAGAATCAAATCTGAAGTGCCTTAGGACAAGTCACGGGTGAGTGTTGGCGGCTTGTTGGCCCTTGGTTATGGAAGTAAGTGAAGATCAAGGAAGAAAAGATAGAATGTGAACTGCACAAAAGACATAGTGATTGTTACTGGGTCAAAGTAAGAAAAGAGAAGAAAATATGGAATGAAGTAAAAGGAAGAAATGCGTTGGATGAGGAGATCAAGGATGACAGTACAAAAAGAAATAAGGATCGTGGACAAATCATCAAGCGGAAAAATCCACCATTGGATGCTTTGGAGCACCGTGTGAGAAGGAAGGAAAGATAGGCTGGAAAAGACCTAAAAATGTGGGCCAAGTTGACCTAGGGTTTTAGACACCTAGGGTTTTGGTATCTAGGGTTTTGACATCTAGGTTTCAGCCTAAGGATGTCGGTGAGTGATTTTATGTATAAATAAGAGCCTACATGAGGGAAGGAGGTTTGATCTAGTTGCCATTATTGTTACTATCATTGATTTTGTGATTATTTTTGTGTGATGAAGTGAGTAACACCGTGGGAGAGAGAAGTGTTGAGTACAAGAGCCTTTTGTATTGTAAGATCTTAGGCTGGGTGCGAAGATCAACCCTGCAGTTGGGTGTGCAGAGAGAGGAGAGAGAGAGAGGAGAAGAAAGAAGATCGTCTAGCTAATAGTGTAGACAAGAACTGTATGCTTCATCTTAATACATTATAAAGCACAGTTCTATGGATGTATCCCTAGAGAGAGGGTGAACCATGTATATCTTGTCTTGTGTGTGTGATTGATTCTATGTTCTTTTGCCTTGATATACTATTATTTCATTGCTATGGTAGATCTGATATATGTGTGGAATAGATCTAAGATGATAAGTGATATATGCATGTTGTATTGTTCTAGTGTTGGATCCACTTGATAGTTGCCTTGGTTGTAGACATCTTCGTCCTGCAACCCCCCCATAGTTGCTTTGGGTGAGACTGCATCTACTTCGCAGGTGTAGTTGAAAGGACCAGTAGTTAGGGATTGTTGATACACTTTTGGAGCTAAACACTGGGTCTACCCCTGTGCCAACAAATGTTATTATTACTTTGGACAGGAAATTATACAAGGTACAAAAGTTAGTCCCATCTACCACCATTTCCTTGATCTATTTCAATAAATGTAGGAAGGTCATATCTTAGACCAGGAAGTTTGTCTTCTTTGTGATTTGCACTCAAAGTGAGTGGAAGGTTGCAGCCACATCCATGGCCTTCACAACAAGTCTCTCCATGGAGCATAAGCAGGTGGATAAGGTCATGGAAGAATACAAAGACATCTTCTCCTCACCCATTGGGGTAGCTCTGCACTATTAGGTCAATCACTCAATAAATCTTACCCCTGACGCAATGCTACCCAATGGGCTAGTCTATCACCTCTCTCTGTCAGAAAATAAGGAAATCAAGCACCAAATCCAATAGATTCTTGAAAAGGGGCACATCCACCAAGCATAGAAATGATTGTGTTTTTGTGGTGGTGGATCGATTTTCCAAGATGGTGATTCTAGTCACCTACAAGAAGAGAATAACAACAAAGGCCACTTCCAAGATCTTCTTCGAATGAGTTTGGGTACATTTTGGGATACCACAAACCATTGTCTCTGATCGGGATAGTTGGTTCCTCAACACATTTTGTTCGATCATTTGGTTACAGTTGGACACCAATCTCACCAAATCCATTACCTTCCACCCCCAAATGGATGGCCAAACTGAATTCATTAATAGGATGATCATGCATATCTTGTGAATGTACAATTCCAAGGATCCATGCACATGGGATGAGAGTCTTCCCTATGTTCAATATAGCTACAACAGAGCCATACAACTACTTTCAAGTGGGGTTGGGATTTCAATCATTAGGTCCCATGGATGTTGCACTACCTCTTGCATCTACATGGGTTGAATCATCCCATGTGAAAACTAAAGCCAACAAAGCCACCTATTTCATTGAATGAATCCAGCAAATCTGCCAACAAGTTTAGGATATTTTGCAGAAATCCAATGCAAAGTACAAGTAACACCATGATCAACATCGGGTGCCACACAAGTTTTAGGTGGGAGATAAAGTTTGGTTGCACTTGCAAAACAAACACCTCACAATAAACCATCGGAAGCTTCATCCACTCCTCTATGTACCTTACACCATCACCAAGTCTATGGGTGAAAATGATCTTTTTCTCAACATTCCCCCCTTCCTTATCTTGCAACCAGTGTTTATTATGGACCTCTTTTGGCCATACTTTCCACCTTTATTACACACCTCTAAGATAGAATAATAGTTGACACTAACAAAGATCAACCCTTATTGCATGGAACATGCATCCAATGATCAAATCGTGGGCACATAGTTCAAAGGAACTCGCTAAAAAAAGCTTCATCTTTATTGGGTTGTCAAAGAAGGGCAACTCCTGCACCAAGGCAAGTGGCTCACTTGGGCTCAAATCCAATAGAAATTTCCTCATATAATGGGGGAAATCAACGCAATGGCCTAAGGAAGGAGGATTGGTCTAGATGGATATAGGTGGCCACCCACCTCTTCCAGGTGGATCCCATACAAATTTCATCTTGGCATTTACAGTTTTTAGCTTGGCAGTTTTTTTCTAGCTTTTCGGGTCCTAAAATTTCAAGATTTTTTTGAGGCATTAAACAACAGTTTTTGGGCCTGCCACAGTCACACTATAGACAAAGTTATAATGTGGTGGCATAATGTGTAGTCCTAGGATAAATTTCCAATGGGCTATCGTGCACCTAAAACGGAGTTCGTATGCAAAAGTTACGACCCCGGGAAGTTGATGTACCAACTTACCCCATCGGGGCCCACATGAATTTTGGTGCTTCATCTCCTAGGGTTATGCTTTTAGATGTCTAGGGTTTTTTGTTTACTTATTGATGCTAAAATATCCTATAGGCCTCATTATAATGTGCTTAGATGAATGCACGTAGCCGCCACTTCGCTTCTTAGATATTAACTACCACCATTTCAACAAGATTGTTTTCATTATGCATTTTACAGTTTCAATAGATTTCTTATTTAATAGAATTTAATTTCCACTATATATTTGTTATTTTTCTCTATATATTTGTGTTAATTTTATAGATCTGTATTTCATTTCGTTCTGCTCATAAATCTAGATCAGTGGTATCAGAGTGGTCTTCTCTTGATTTATTTCTCTGTGCATGTCCCCAATGAGGTTAGGGTATAAGGAGTTGGGACTCGAACCAGGTGAGCCCATGGGAGAAGAAAAGAGATATGATGGGGTAGGATATCCCTTTAAACTATTGCTTGAGGAAGCACTCTCGCAACAAAAGAATGAGATGATGGATAACTTTGCACAAATCCTTCGATGACTGCCAACAGGTGACGCATCTACCTCAAGTGGAGGAACCACCCCCTTCAAGGTACAAATCAATTTTGATATTCCTATATTTGAAGTTTAAATAGATGCAAATATTGTAGACAAATGGTTAAACCTTCTATATGGGTATTTTTTTGTCCACAACTTTTCTAATAGAGAAAATATTACATTTTTTCTCTTCAAGCCATCCCCCATTTCAAATATTGGTGGGAGACTTTCTATGAGAAAAAGGAAACAAAGGGATCTACATTATTTTTAGTTGCACCCACTTGGGTTTCCTTCAGGGATGCTATTAAGGAACAATAATAGCCTATTGGAAGTTATGACAACTTATATATAAGATGGACCACACTGTGGCAGGAAAGGGACCAAGAAGTGCCAAAGTCCACCAACGTATTCCATACCTTGCACACAAAATTGGGTATCAAAGACTCTAACAGACGTATGGTGCTCAAGTACCACGGTGGTATGCATAGATACATCTATATAGAAATGGATTTTTTGGACATTTCATCCTTGGGCACGACCTATCGATATGTTGTCAAAATCGAGCAGAAGCTTAAACAAAAGATGCAATAGTTTGGGTATGCAAACCCCTCACAACAAAAGAGGGTAAAAGGCGGCCCCAACCCATAAAAAAAGGGAAAATCAAGGATGGATAACCTCACGATAGCTAGTGTAAACCACAAATAAAGTAGGACAATGAGAAGACAAAGAAAGACACTTGGAAATTGTGTGAGTTCCATAAGATCCCTTGGCATAACACCACTGAATTCCACTCAAATAATTCATTGGTGGTTGAGGTGAAAACCTATGAATCATATGTAGGATCAGACTATGAGTCAGAACTAGAAAATAGGAGACAAATCATTGATGTGGAACCTAGTGCCATCTTTGCTAAGACCAGCAGGGTCTAGCCTAATGAACCTGATGAACCAGAAGAAGGCGAGCACCTCTTTCATTCACATATATGGATGAAGGGTACTCCAATGCACTTCATCATTGATAGTGATAGCCAGAATAACCTCATCTCAGCAGAGGTCGTCAAGTGGTTGCCTCTACCAAAAACACCACACCCACAACTATACACCATTAGATGGCTCCGCCAAGGGAGCGATCTATGTGTCAACCAACAGTGTCACCTAGACTACGTCATCAATCCCTTCAAAGATGAGTTATTGTGTGATGTCGCCCCCCTTGAATTTTGTGATGTTATTTTGGGCCAACCTTATTTATGGAAACCCAATGTTGTATATGAATCTAGGCCTCATAGTGTTATTATTAATTTGGATAGGAAATTATACAAGGTACCCAAGGTAGTCCCATCTACTGAAATTTCATTGATCTATGCCAAGTAATGTAGGAAGGTCATATCTTAGACCATGAATTTTTTATTCTTTGTGATTCATGCTCAAAGTGAGAAAAAGGTTGTAGCCACATCCATGGCCTCTGTGACAGTTCTCTCCACAAAGCAGAAGAAAGTGGATAAGGTCGTGGAAGAATACAAATACATATTCTCCTCACCCATTGGGGTACCTTTGCAGTGTCAGGTCAGGAAATCAATCAATCTAACCCTCGACGCACCGCTACCCAATGGGCCAGTTTATTGTCGTTCTCTATCAAAAAATGATGAAATCAAGCACCAAATCTAATAGCTACTCGAAAAGAGGAACAAAAATTTTTGGGACTGCCACTATCACACAGTAGAAAAATTCAGAGTGTGACGACATAATGTGTAGTCCTTGAACAAAACTTTCCAATGGGCCATCGTGTGCCTAAAACAAAGATCATATCCAAAAGTTACTTTTGGCACTTCATCTCCTAGGGTTAGGTTTTTGGATGTCTAGGGTTTTTGGTTTACTTATTGATTCTAAAAAGGCCTAGAGGCCTCATTCTAAGGTGCTCAAATGAATGCACATAGCCGCCACATCTCTTCTCAAATATTAGCTACCACCATTCGAGCAAGATTGCTTTCATTCTGCATTTCACAATTTCAGTAGATTTCTTATTTAATAGAATTTAAGTTCCATTGTATCTTTGTTATTGTTCTCTATATATTTGTGTTAATTTTATAGATTTGTGTTTCATTTCATTCTGCTCATAAATCTGGATCACCTTCACCTCATAATTAAACTAATAGAAATAACAACTTGAACAGAAGCATACCTGGCGACTGGAGAAAATGTCTCCTCGTGGTCCACTCCCTCTTTCTGGGAGAACCCTATTTCCATGAACCTCGCCTTGAACTTCTCAATGATACCATATGAAATATGCTTGATCTTGTAGAGCCACTTGGAACTAAAAAATTACTTCCCATATAGTATTGGCACTATGTCCCAAACATCATTCCTCATAATAGAGGTGTACTCCTCCACCATGGAATCCCGCCAAACCTATTGATATGTTGCTTCCTAAAAAATGGAAGGCTCAACATCAATTATGCTACTCATAAGCACCATATAGTTTGGAAACTTCCTCGGAGGCCTTTTATCTCTAACTACACTCCTAGGTGCCTCACCAACATCCCTCAATGTCTGCAATAGCTACTTGGGTATCCTGAGAGAAATGGAAGGGGGTAACTCCTCCTCCCCACATGAAGTCTAAATCCTTGAACTTGAAGCTAATGAATGCTACTCATCCTTTAGAGCCTGCTAATATTCATCCTCTATCACTACTAATGAATCCTAAAATATCCTATATTCCATGTTCTCCTCAAACTTAACATCTATGCTCACAATTGTCTTTCCCTGCACTAGTATGAAGATCTTGTAAGCCTTTGGGATCCCGTTGCACCCCACAAACATACCTTTCTATCCTGAAGGCTCCATATTTTTCCTCTTCTCCATAGGAACATCGATGTATATTGAAAAACCAAAGTGATCCAAGTGGTTATCGATGGCCACCCACCTATTCCAACTGGCTCAAAACAATTTTCTGGCAACTTACTATTTTTAGCAGTTTTTCATTTCCTAAAATTCTGGGGCCATTTTGAGGGTCTAAATGAAGTTTTTTGAGGATTGATCACCTCATTTATAGCCAAAATATCTCACTGAGACCCCAAAATGAATCTGCTCGATGATACCTTTCCAACGATCTATCATGTGCCACCCCAAACAAAGATTGTACGCCAAATTTACGTCCCCAGGAAGTTGATACACCAAACTACCCAAAACGAGGTCCACAAACTTGTTGGTTTTTCATCTTCTGAGGTTAGGGTTTTGGATTTTATTTATGTTAAAAAGGCCTTGGAGCCTCATTGTAATAGTTATCTTCTTGCGAATGTGAGTGGTTGTCACGTCTCTTCTCAGAGATAAGTTGCCACCATTTCAGCGAGTCTTTCACTCTCTATTTCTACAATTTTGTACATTTCGCTCATGAATAGAAATTGTGTATTACTGTATCTCTTTTTTTATGGTTGAATATATAATGTATATTTATGTTATATTATTGGATATATGAGATATCTCTATACTTTTCTTTATTATATATCCGCTCTCATTTCATGCCAAAAATAATCTGGATCAGTGGTATCAGAGCAGGCTGCTCTTGATCGTTTTTTCAATGCATGTCCCTGACGAGGTCTGAGTATAGAAAGTTGGGTATTGAACTTTTCTCTATTGAGGAAAATCACTCTCACATGCCCAATAAACCCTCCATGGCAGAAGAAAATAAAAATGACAGAGAAGACGATTATATTAATCTATTGCTTGAGCAAGCTCACACATGACAAAGGGAAAAAATGATGGAGAATTTTTCCCACATACTTCAATTCCTACCGATAAAAACCAATACGTCTTCATCAAGAAGCCACTTTGGAGGCACCTCTCCTTTCAAGGTACAATTATTTTTATATTCCCATATTTGAAGGACAGATAGATGCAGATTCCCTAGAAAATGGTTAAATTTTCTAAAAGGTTATTTCTTTGTTCACAATTTTTTCGACAAGGAAAATATCACCTTTTCACTCCTTAAGGATCTCCCCCATGTCAAACATTGGTGGGAAACTTACTGGGAGAAAATTTCTATAGAGGAGTCTAGAATATATGGGGTCAAGGTCACTTGNCAAACATTGGTGGGAAACTTACTAGGAGAAAATTTCTATAGAGGAGTCTAGAATATATGGGGTCGAGGTCACTTGGTATTATGGATGCGTTCAAGGAACAATATTACCCTATAAGTAACTATGATGAACAATTCATGAGATGGACCACACTGCGTCAAGAAAGGGGCCAAGTAGTGCCAAAGTTCATCAATACCTTCCATACCTTTAGCACAAAGTTGGGTATCAAATATTCTGAGGGACATTTGGTTCTGAAATACCGTGAGACTCTACACAAATACATACAAACTGAAATGGATTTTTTGGACATCTCATCATTGGGAGTTTCCTATCGATATGTTGTCAAAATCGAGTAGAAATTTAGACACCAGAACAAATGGAAATTCAGCTCTGTAAATCCGCAAGAACCAAAGTATGATAAAGACGGCCCTAACAAAAATCCTACCAAAAACCATCCCAAGACATAGGAAAAGAAGGGTCACGGGAAGACAAATAAGGACACTGGAAAGTGATGTGACTTCCACAAAATCCCTTGACACAACACCAATGAATGTCGCTCAAAACACTCATTGGTGGCCGAGATAAAAGAAAAGGAGTCAAACCCTGATTCAAAATATGATTCAGAAAATAATGGGAGAAGACAGATCATCAATGCATACCCCACTGTTATTGTGGTGACCACAACAATTCAACCAGAAAAACCATCAGATCCTGAGGAGGGGGAGCACATTTTTCATTCACAGATGTGGGTGAAGGGGACCCCACTACATTTTA
>JASDQU011249259.1:0-10334 GCA_032191745.1 Picea mariana
GCATAAATGTATTGATGCACATGCCCTTGCCTTGATGACTTTTGTGTCTCTATATGATGTGGATGGCAATATATAACAACTGTAGGAATTTGTTCTTTTTTTTTCAAATCTGCAACACTCTCTGCCTTTGAGTTAATGACTTCCTTAGGTTCCTGATTATTTCCTTCTTGTAGTTTTTCTTCATCTCCTTCTGTAGACTCTGCCTCTGATTCAACTTCAAACTGGACAATAACTTCTTTGCTAACTTCCATGGGTCCATCTTTCTTACTAAGAGACACATCCTGCAATGTGATTTTATTTTTCTTGTACCACAACTTTAAAAACTTCTTTTGCACATTAATATTAATGGTACCCATTGATTCTATCCAATGATATCCCAAAACAATATCCACTTCATCCATATCCATAGCATAAAAATATGAATGCAACACATATTTATCCATGGTAATCTTCAAATATTTAAAAATTTGAACATTTTCACCCTCAACCTTTGTGCTTTGAATATTATTTATTGGAACTTGCAATCTATTAACCAATTGAACATTGATAAAATTATGCATGCAACTAGGGTTAATAGAAACAATGATATTTTCTTTATGAATACAACCATGAACCTGTAATATAGATTTTTCACATGAAAATAAACTCTTGGTTCTCTCTTTAACCTTATTTTCTCCATGAGACCACTTGTCTAACAATATTTTTTCAAATTCTCCATTGGAGAGTGTCATCATCTCCTTATAATCAAGCGATTTCCACCAAATGGCAGCATCACCTTGCAATTTGAGATCTACCCAATGGGGCCAATTCTCTTCCCATGCTGACTTTCTTTATTTAATGAATGATTCAATACTAGGGCCATCACATTTCCTTGTAAAATACGTCTTTTTATGAAAAACCCCAAAAAATAGAACAATAAGTTAAGGCAGAAAATCGCGGCTTTTTCCAGAAAAACCCTGAAAAACTGTTGAATTTAAAATGCTCATAACTTTACTTCCCAAACTCCATTTCGGCTGATGTTTTTTTTGAAATTGGGTATTTTTCCGAGAGGAATTCAAATGCCCAATTTTTTTACCAAAATTCATCTTGTAAAGCATCAAATATGAACCTGAAGTGCGCCGCCCTCTTTTTCTTCCCTAGAAACAATTCTGCAAAAAGAGAAAACAAATCTTCCCTTCTTTGGCCAAGGAAAGTGCTCTGATACTAATTTTTAAGTGTCTATACCAGATCTGAAAATATACTTCAATAATACCAAGAATAAACCATAAACCATTCACCATAACATGAACACAAGAAATAGAGAAAACCCTTGAGGTAGGGTAACACCATATATTAATCTTTATGAAAGGATAAAACTCCTCAAGCAATCCTTGCTTGTACAATCACAATATTCTTCACTGTGTTTCATTACATTGCCTACACTTCTTTATATAGCTTTCCCTGTCTCTTGGTAACCTTCTAGAGAGCATTCTCACATTTATTACATCCAACTACCATAGTGGCTCTTTATTAATATAGTGGACCTGGTCCACCTTACATTGAATGACCACATTCCCATATATTAAATGAATTCCACTAATAACACATAACTACATTCCCATTGGGTACCTCCCTAGGTACCCCATATTACCTCCCTAAGTATACTACAGGGGCCTACAAAAATTGTTGGCGTCCCCATGAACCCCCTTGGCGACAGTTGTCGGGGGGGAATCCCTCCCACAACCTCCCATTAGGAAATGAGGTCCAAGGACGGCTAAAACAAACCTCTGAATCAGGAAGATAACCAGGCTCCACAACCAACAAATATTTGTGTTTTCTATTTAATATAATATATCGGATACCTAATAGAGCATGCATGATTTATCGTATAGACTATAATAGAAATGACTATGGTCTAGTTTCCCCTCTAATGATCTAATTATATCTTGTCTATGAATATGTGTTATAGTGTGTATGCTTGGAATGGTATATTGCTTTCTTTAATTTTTAAATCTATGTATGTAATTTTTGTTAGCATCTTGGGTATTGAAAATGTTGATGTTAATAAATTATTGTTGGTATGTGTGAAAAAACTAGGGTCTATAATTGGTATCAATAAGGATGCTTCCCCATATTCATGGATGTCCTCCCTGGTAAGCCTGGAAATGTAGAATAGTGTGCATAATCCAAGGGAATTTGAACCAGACACCTACTAGCATGGAACTAGACAAATTCCTAGTAACATTGGTGATAAATGGTTGAGCTAACCCCTTGGACTCACTTATATGTGTGTATGTGTGTGTGTGTTTGTGTGTGTGTTTATTTCAAGGAAACCTTATGAGGAAACCGAGGGGATGCTTCCCCACATTCATGAATTCCATCCTTAGTAAAACCATTGGCACAAACTAGTGCACATCACCAAGTGATATTTGAATCAATGACCTATTAGCGTGAACTAGCCAAATTCTCGACAACATTATTGAACTAGTTGAGATAACCCCTTGGAAATATAATTATCTCAATCGGTTGAACTATTTTCCTAAGGCATGTTATCTTCGTGGAGGCCATAAGGCATAGGTTCAAATATGATCAATTCCCTCAAATTTACTAATGACTATCATGGATGGTGGTTGAGCCTCCCTCCATTCATATATTCCAAGGAAGAGGGGGGGATCCCATGAGGTTTTTCTTAAGAAAAGTAAATAAATAAACAGGTGTGTGTGTGTGTGTGTGTTCTCCAAGGAAAACCTTACAGGGAAACCTTGGGCTAGTTCCCCACATTTCACAAATGGTACCAAATATAAAATTGTTGATGTTGATTATGACACCTAACACAATAGGGACATTAAGTGAGACACACAACAAAGGTATCCATCTCATTGAATTGACCTTGAGACTCCCTACATGAAGATTGAAGCACTCAACCAATCAACCTAGAACACCAAGTTATATATGATGATGATCATCATCATCATTGTTAATGTCCACTGTGACTAACTTTGGTCTAAAATGCATTAGGAAAAATTGGTAAGGAATTACTAGTTGGTTTTCTTTATAATTGTATTTCTATGCTCAAAAAGACAGGATAGAAGATTTCCTAAATATCCATAATTTTGGTGAGTTAAAAATTCAGGAAGGTAGGTATTGTTACAAATATTTTGGAATTGAGATCTAAGGTGGAAATACACAAAGGTTGGTATAGTTACAAATATTTTGAAATTCAAATCTAAGGTGGACATACGTGAAACATTTTAAGAGAAAATTATTATCATCCTCCATGTTCTTAGTATCCCGAAGATGAAAAAAAAAATCATCCCACAACATTTTAGGAATTGTCCAATGCCCTCTTTCACAACAAGGCTCATGAGAGTTCATTCTTTCTTAACAATGTTGATTTTCTTCTTTACAGTATCTTAATTTTCTCTTATTATATAATTCTTTAATGCACCATAATTTCTCCATAAATCTAGATGTAATTGTATTTTTAATGGTATCAATATCCCACATGGTGTCATCTTCATCTATTCTCCAATGATTTAGCCAAGACTTAGCATCTTTATCCCAACCCCTATTAAGTCATGTGTGGTTTTGCCTTGAGTTTGAAGTAATCTTAAGAAGCCTCAATTGGTTAGCTATATAAGCCTTGAGGCTTTTACACACACGCATTTACACCACATTTACATGAATGTACTTTAACTCAATGGTTTATCATACATGATCTAAGCCTTCTAAATAATATATATGACATGTTTTATATGGGATTTCATTGCATCACTATTAAAACACATGTGAGTTTGCATATGTCCCATCAAATTTATTAATGATGATGATTATCATCCACTAAGACCAACTTTGGTTTATCAAACTTATAAAAGTCAATAATTACTTTGAAATATATTGTGTTATCCCTATGATAGAATAACTAAGAAATGAAATTCTAAGTTCCTTTTGATTTTTATGGGTTAATAAGTTAGGGAATTTTGTTTTATTACAAATGTTAAGAAAAATAAATATAATTTCTTTGTATGTTGGGCATTACAAGAAAATGATTGTTTCAACCTCTACTTTATTCATCTCAAATATTTTATAGATTCTTCCATGCCAATGAACTATTTTAGGTTTTTTCCCGTTTTCAATATAAAGATCATTGGAATTTGTTCATGTTTGTAATATTATTTTAGTTTTTTGATAATTTGTTCATGTTTGCAATATTTATTTTCATTTTTTGAACTAGCAATAATAGAAACATTTTTATTTTCTAACTTAAGGTTAATGATTTCTTTTTAATAATTCAATTTCTCTAATTTTCAATCTCCGTGTATTCTCATTAAACTTAGCTAAGATAGTTTTTTAACAATGATTATGTCTGGGAGGGTGTCCTCCTCCACTATCCCCCATTGTTTTTACCAAAAAATTACATCTTTATTTGAACCTATTTTGAGATTTGAGCGACATTTACTAATGTCATAAGTGATAAGAAGTCTCTCATTCTTCATGGTAATCATTTATTATTGTACATTATTGTCTTCTATCTCTCAATGGGTAGAATCCTAACTTCTAAAGAAAAACTAGATAAGTTGTATCGCACTTAATTTTAAGGTTATTATTATAAATGCTTATGGATTTGCTCAATTTTCCTCCAAGTGTCCTTGTAAATATTACAACCCCAAACCTCACATCCATTTAGAACTTTTATTTTTTCCCAAAACCAAAATTTTGTATCTTTACAATTGTTCTCAAGACAAAAATAAGGTTTTTGTCCATTAAGTATTTTCTCAATGCTATAGCTCCAATTTAGCTTGTGATGAAAATCAATTGAGAAATACTTATAAAAATGGACATCTTGCAAGTTGTAAATGTTATGAACAAATTTAGGGTATGTGATTTGTTTCAATCTAATTATCATTACCTTTGTTGTATCTATATTTGTAAACATTTTGGAGTTAGTATATAAAACTTTGAAGAATTTTATGAAGCTTATCAAGGTGAAAGGGGTTGCTTACTGAAAGGACAATATCATCTTCATATAGAATGAGCATGATGTCTAACTCTTCAACTTTATTCCTAGACAACTTGCTTCCCCATACAATTCTTTAACCAATATCAATATAAACACCCAAAATAGTAGGTGACAAAAGAAAAATTGCTTTAACCCTATATTACAATTTACTTCATCTTACTAATTTAAATATTATATTCCATGTTAATATAACTATATACATACATCAATTTATAAAGTGTGTATATATGTGGATACAGTTATACATGCTTCATCCATTTGAATGTTGATGGTGTATCTTGCACAACAACAACAAAAAAAATTACATAAAAAAATATAAAACAAAAAATAGATTATATAATAAAAAAAAAGAATTAAATAAAAAATAAATAACTACATACATAAAACCTAAATAACTACATACTTACATATGTACATAACAACATCTAAAACCAACATAAATTCATCTTAAACCTTATATATTTAATTATTTATTAATTATATATCATATAAAAATATTAAATAAAACTTTTATATATAAACATATTTTTGAAAATTGATATTTTTCATTATGAAAAAAAAGTATAAACAGATTAATCTTATAGGGTGAATATGATCAACTCATATACCTAATTAATTGTGATTTTATATCATTAAAATTTAAATATACATTATTGTTGTGATGAAGATTAATCTAGACCATTAAACTTTACTTTATCAAACTCTCACGTGAAAATGGAAAAAATAATATGATTAAATTGTAGTTTGAATTTATCATAATTAATTTAAAGCTGATTCATATTTTATCTTAAATTTTCATGATTTTATTTGAAAATCTTTGAAACATACGTTTTGTTAAAAGTAGTATTAAATATAATTTTTAATTTTTAAAGATTTTATTTGGCAATCCTTTGAGAACGCTTCTTATAAAGATAATATTAAATATAATTTACAATCATTTTAAAATGCTGCAGGATAGGGTCGAAGGTCATTGATAACAATTTTAGAGCCTCTCCATAAAACCATTGTGGTTAGTATGACATTTTAAAATTATAAAGTATTTATTTATTTATAGCGTATATTTTAAAGTTATTAATTTAGTTAAATAAAATAATATATTTTATCTGAGTGTTTATATTTTCATAGCTGGATATAATAATGACTGAATTCTCTAAAGATTGAATTGAGTGTGATAGATTTTCATAGCGGGATATAATAGTGACTGAATGTTTTAAAGATTGAATTGTGTGAATTAATTCATGAGAAAATTTACATATAAAATTAATAATTTTATGATAAGACTTTATTTCACATTAATATTAATATTTTATGATAAGATTTTATTTCATATTAATATTGAAGATTTGAATTTTTATATTATATATAAAAATATATATGTTTATTAATTATTTTTTGAAAATGAAAAATATACATTTATATATATAAATATATAAATTTCATACCATCTTTACACATATACATATTTTTATTTTTCAAATGTACATTTTGGGTTTTTACCTCATGAGAGTGTGAAAGTGTACATTTGTGTCCCACAACCCACTTTTTAGAGGATAAAGGTATTCATTTATTTATGATACACAAATATATAATAAAATATCATTTCATATTAGTATTTATTAGTATTTTTTTTTTCTCAAAATTTTTTTTATAAAAAAACCAATAAAATGATATACCTAACCTATGGCATTTTAAGTGAACGCTTGTTGATATAAAATTAACCAAATATCTTGTAAAAAATAATATATAATATACAAAAATATATTTTTTAATTATTTGATGTGAGAATCTTTAATCACCCATCATACATTTATTATAATTTATAATATTATAGAATATTGTAGAGGAAGGATATTGATAGCAATGTTAGTGACTTTGTATAAAATAATTTTGATTCTTGAATATGACATTTTAAAATTATAGATCGTTTATTTGTATTGTGTGTTTATTTGTATTGTGTATTGTGCTCCTTCAATGTGACATTTTAAAATTATAGATCGTTTTTTGTATTGTGTATTGTGGTCTTTCAGTGTGACATTTTAAAATTACAGATCGTTTATTTATATTGTGTATTGTGGTCCTTCAGTGTGACATTTTAAAATTACAGATCGTTTATTTGTATTGTGTGTTTTCTATTTATAATTTATTGTATGTATTATTTAGTTATAATGTAGTGGCATGTTTTATGATGAGATTTTGTTTCATATTAATATGCCCATCATACATTAACTATAATTTACAATATTATAGAATATTGTAGAGGAAGGACATTGATAGCAATGTTAGTGACTTTGTATAAAATAATTGTGGTTCTTGAGTATGACATTTTAAAATTATAGATCGTTTATTTGTATTGTGTGTTTATTTGTATTGTGTATTGTGGTCCTTCAATGTGACATTTTAAAATTACAGATCGTTTATTTGTATTGTGTGTTTTCTATTTATAATTTATTGTATGTATTATTTAGTTATAATGTAGTGGCATATTTTATGATGAGATTTTGTTTCATATTAATATGTATAGTGATCATGCAAATTTTATATATTACTAATAGAAATATATGTATTTCTACCACCACCTTCTAGAGGTGGTGTACATTTATGTACTACACAAATGCACTCCATCATTCCATACCACCTTTACACATATGCACACATTCAATTCCCAAAATGCACATCCTAATCCTCCACCTTCCCAGGATGTGGAGGTGTGGAGGCTTACATTTGTATATCACCATCCACCACTATTGTAATATAAGCATATAACATCACATAGATAACAACCACAAATCAAACAAGTCAAAGATGACCCTCAAAAGCATAGCATCAAAATCATTGGTGATGGTAGTATCGAAGTGAAGGACACCATGACATCGATATGAGGATTTGCACCTCAAATTTAGATTTTTATATTACCAAAGATTTTGGTGTGGCTAATGCTTATAAACCATCTATCTAGCTTGTTATGTACTTAAGAACACACATCCATAAATAAAAAAAATTCCCACATATGGTTATCCCACTCTAACAATGGTACAATCAAACCTCCATATCTTTGCAATCAGAATGCACATCATCTCACTATACAGATTCTACATGAGCATAAAAATCAAACCTCCATATCTTTGCAATCAGAATGCACATCATCTCACTATACTCAAAATGTACATCATCTCACTATACAGATTCTACATAGGTATGCAATCAAAATGCACATCATCTCACTATACATCATGGACATAAAAATCAAACCTCCATATCTTTGCAATCATAATGCACATCATCTCACTATACAGATTCTACATGGGCATAAGAATATAATGCACATCATCTCACTATACAGATTCTACAAGGGCATAAAAATATGGAAGAAACTAGTTTTTATCTGTCATAACAGCTACATTTAGATTTACATTTCTAGCTTGAACAGCGCTTCATCCTCCTTTTCTATCTATCTTTACTATCAGCAACTCCGGCTTAACGTAATCGTTTATAAAATTGATATCCGCCGTCTGTGGGAATCGAACCCACGACCACGTGGTTAAAAGCCACGCGCTCTACCAGCTGAGCTAAGACGGCTGTTTTAGAAAAGGTGTGTGGGTATTTTAAATTACCTTCTATACTTGAGTTCATATAATTTGAGTGTCATAGAAAATACCAAACAGAGAAAATAAAATAACCGTCTCCATAAAAAAATTTCATGAGGGATTCAAATCATTGTAGACCAGACGCCATATATTTATGGCACTCACCCTGTAGAACTTTTCTGATTCCGAGTTATGAAATATAATTGCATTGGAATTATTTGATCCGCATGGCACTCAGAGGTTTTGTTAGGCTGTTTAGGATATTCCGGAATAGTTAAGGTTAACAATAATCAGCCTGCGCAATCAATGTTGCTGTAGGAGGTGGTATATACACAGTCAGATATATCCTGGTGTATATATTAAGGCAATCTGATAGTGTATATATTACTTGTCACAGCATTTATTTAATGTCAATTATGAAGTTGGAAAGATTTTGATTTTCAAAAATATATATAGAAAGCTTTAACGCCATTTAACTTAATATTTGGTTTTATTTGCATATAGTTGTTAGTCAATTTTGTTTTTTTGGTTTGAGATTTACAAACATGGTCACAGAGATTAGAGATATATTAATATAATATAAAATAATAACAGAGTGTAAATAAGGGAAAAATCAATAAACATTACTATAAAATTATAAAAAGTTTGTTTTTCAATTTATAAAATTTATATGTGGAACAATTTGTTAAGTCTTTTATTCAAGATCATCGTTAAAAAAATGTTCAAATTGAACAAAAGCATCTAGAATGAATGTAAAATTCCAACACTAATTCATTCAAAGGTACAACCCTATAAAAATTATTTATTACAAAAGAAAATAAGAGGATTGATTCCAAGAAGATCATTGATAGAGTAACAAACATATTTTTATAAGAAGAATTATGGAAGTGGGATTGCTTTATAAGAAGGGGGCTTCTAAAGGGGGGTCTAATGAAAGAAGAAGGTTGATTTTCAAAACATTTAGTTAGGATATTAGTAGAGGCATTAAGTGGTTGTTTTAGGCAAGGATTGTAACTTTTCAATATATGTCTTACTCCTAGACATCAAACATTTGTGGAAAACTAGATCTCCCTCATGTTTAACATAAAGAAGAAGAATGACAGGTCAGGAACAAATCTCCAAAAGCCACCTCCAAAGTAATAATTTTGGACAACCAACAACAATTATGGGCAGCAAACAATAATTCTCGGTGGCCAAAAGAAATCTACAATAATTCTGAGTTTTCAATGAAAGTATGACAATTATGCAAATATTTTAGCATGGTACTTATGCTCCAGTTTACCAGCAACAAAGTGATCTCACAAGCCTTTGAAGGATAATAACATGCCACATCGCTGCAAAAGAAGAAAAGACACCATACAAATCAACAAAAAATTATGAATAAAGATCATAATATAAACCTATGGTTTTTTTTTTTCAAAATTCATGACATGCAGAGATCACTTTATTTTTCAAAACCAAGGGATGAGTAGTATCTGCAGGTTTTATATCTCATATACACTCATCATCACCATATCACGCTTCACTCATACCATTCCCATATTATATGACCATTCTTGTTATATACATCATACACATTTTTCATTCTCACATTTTCATTATTTAACCAGACATTTCATAAACTCCATTCTTTTCATATTTTCATTAACATCACTTTACATTTTCCCCTAAATCATTTCCATACCACTCTACCCAATCTTCCAAAGCCTTAAAACATCACTCAGGAGTATTGCACAGTCCAATATAACTTT
>JASDQU011249262.1:10989-25680 GCA_032191745.1 Picea mariana
CCTCTCTGATTATGATATTGTGGACCACCTCCTTCTATCGCAACATTCTCCTCATGAATCCTATACATATCTGAAGAGCGCTCTCTCATTGAATCGAATGCACAAGAATCCTTCTCTTCATGCTCGAATGACTTTCAAAAGTTACAAAATAAATTCCTTGGCGTACTCTAGTATTTCTGCAACAATGGATAATCCAGTGGATGATGGCCCCATGTTTTACATATTTCACAATACTCTTCTCCCGGTAATGGATTCAGTGCTCCAATCACCAAATACTACACAAAAGCAAGGCATTTATCCTTATGGTGGCCTTCAGTCCTACACTCGGTACACCAAACTTGTTCTCGCTTCTCCTTCCCTTTTGTAAGCTCTGCTAATTAAATGGTCAAGGTGGCTAACTATGTCTGGAATTGTGCCAACCCCCCACCATCTCCTACAAGAGATGCTTCCAGCTTCATCACAATCTCCAAGGATTTTTGTGACGTAACCTTCTGTTGCACCAACAGGCAGGGAATGTGTGGCAATAGTCCTGCAATAAACCATTCCCGGTGATGTTGATCAGGAATCTGAATTGTCAACCTACCCATCACATCTTTAAATATCTTATCATAGTACCAAACTGATTCAGTCTGCACCTATTTGATTTCCTTCAATTCTATAATGTATTGTGACTCAAATTTTGTCTTCTTGAACTCTTTCAATAATTATTGTCTAATTTTTTCTAAATTTTGCACTTGTCCTATAGGTGTAGTACTCTGAAGTTTCATATACCAGACCAATGCATGGCCTCTAAATGTTGTTTCCAACTACGCAATATTGGTAGCCTCATCTTGGACATTCTTCGTATCCCAAATTGTTTCACATACAAATAGATGTTGTTCTAGGTCCTTCGACCCAAGTCTCTAGAACTTAGGTAGTCTCAATGTGTCGTCTAACCCTGCCATGTTGTTTTGTGTAGTACCTCCCCTTGGTGATATCGGTTGACTCTGACTCGACGCACTACTCCCACTGCTCTAGCTACTACTATTTTGTCTTCCTCCGCTACCTATAAGTGCTTTTGACAAATCCTCAAATGTTACCTCAGATCTCGGTGATGTACACGGGGTCATGGATTTGACATAGGATTCAGCATGAGTAGGACTTATCAGTTCTTTGATTATGGGACTATACTAATAATCCTTATCCTCTTCATCTATGTGAAGTATTTCTATGATCTGGACTATTGTGCAGGGTTCTCTCCTCTCATACTCGTTGTGCGTCTCTCCTTCCTCGGCCCCAGTCTTAAATCTCTTATACCTTCTTCCACTACGTAGTTCTTCAAATTCATCTTCTTCTTCTAGTATACCTTCCTCATTTATCTACATCCTCAATCCCTCCCTTCCTTCCTCATTTATTTCTTCATTATTTCCTACCTTCATACCATCCCCTGGTTAGCCCCTAGTTCCCCTATGTGCATGAAGCCCCTTAGCAATCAAATTCCATCATCATCGCACATTTGTCACACAACAACATCTTTATCCAAGTACCCAATGCTTTCATGAACCTTCTGCACGGACCCTTGAAGAAATCCCTTTCTGCAACACTACATGGCTCAGTACAATCTACTACAAATTCTGTAATATAACCCCCCAGTATGATATTTAACTAGAAAATGACTGTGTGGGAAGTCTTATTACTTACAGAATTCAATTTTCTTACCAACTCATGAGTCTAGCTCCTCGACATTGTAGTACGGTATCTCCCAGTATTCTCCACTAATATTTCTAACCATTCAGTTAAAATAATCKAAAATTCACCAAAGAAAATCTCATGCAACTTTGTAAGCACATACCRTTGCAACCATTGTTCATTGTTCATCCAAGGGTTTATATTCTCTTTCCAAGAAAATTCTCGTTCCTTCCTTTCCATCCATTTGACGATCTCTTTCTTAGTTGGCCTCCAAAACATTTCCTCAATCGCATATTCTGGATCTCAGCAATGGAACCATTTGTTTGCGCACGGTTGTAAGACCCTAGGTTCAGGTTATCTAACCAACAAAACCCTTAAGATATCATCCCTTTCARCATCACATGCATGCAAKTGAAGTCTCACCCGAGGTATCTACTAGGACTAAAAGAACCAAGTTTCTACAGGGATGAGGGATGTGAGGTCATTATAATGTTCATTGATACTTATATACCCAGTGTGAAATACTGTGTGTCTCTTATCCCTTGATTAATTGGTAAACTCAATTATACAGCACCATTATAATGCAAATTGTGACGTAGAACATTCACTGGAAAATTCATAAGTAYTGCGCATCACTCATATAACAAATAGAGATATATCTAATGATGCATAAACAGAACCTCCATGAACAATCACATAAAAAGACACATTCATACACATAATTTAATGTGGTTCACCCAATCCTTGGGATATGTCCATAATGGCTAGATTATTTATTATTCTTTGTGAAATCATCTTAGGCTTTTGCACTGCACTACAATAGATACATCATGATATCATTCCCCATCCTTCCTTGATCCCAAATGGATCTAGGAAGGCCTAAAAATCAAAGCTCTAAGAATAAGATGAAACCAGCACCATTTTGTCTGTCTCATCACGTTTATTCTGGCCATATAATTTTTTCCTCAAACAGACATTGTATGCGAAAGTTATCGCATTCTGATCAAATTCCTAAACAAGAAAAAAAAAGTCAACTGGTCAAAGTCAACGCTGACATCAGTAGTAGGACAAGTGATGTTAGTATGACATCAAGATGATGTCAGCATGACATCATGCTGATGTGGCATCACCATGAGGTGACATGTGTCACTTGGCTTCAGCACTTTCAGGTTGAGTTGGCACTTGTATGGATGCGACACGTGGCACTGTACGGATGACACATGGTAGGTACGGAGGTGACATGGTAGGTATGACAGTGCGGCACATGGTAGGTACGGTGGTGACATGGAAAGTACAGTAGTGTGACACATGGAAGGTACGACGATGACATGGCATGTCGGTGGTGACGTGGCAGTGTTGATTGGATAGCTGGTTGGACTGATGTGTTAGTAGTATGAGCAAATCCCAGGGTGACACATGGCCTAATAACAAGGAACCATGTGGCACCCCGAATTTGGCCAAGGTTGGTTGGGTAAAAGGTTTGTTTTTCCTCTGGGGGAATCAAACCCGCGACCCCCTAGCAAGCCAAAGTTTTCGTAATCAGTGGCGAACCGACTGGGCTAACCATGGGACTTAACCCTTATGCGGCAAGATTTGGTTTTATTGTGAGTTGGCCAAAGGAATGGGGATAAGCCTCGATCGGTGGGGGCCAACCCCAACCGACCAGGGGCTGAAAACTGGGGGCTTAACCAACTACAGGCGTGTGGGAGCATAGCACCAGGCCATATGGCCATGCCAACGACTAGGGGTCGGGACTTAGGGGCTAACAACCAGTGTGCCAGCCAGCCCTTGGTCACATGGTAGAGACCCATATGACCAGGAGCTCAAAAATCGGGGGTTGTGCCCAGTATTTTCCCAATTTTGGGTTTTTAAGCCTTATATTATATTTTCTAATGATTTTAAACTTGTTTTTTATGGATTTTGGTCATTTTTGGGAGATCTGGAGCCCTTTTTTAGTCCAGATCTTGGGAGGAAGTTGGGAGGATGTTGCCAACTTCAAATATATATAAACCAGAGGTTATTGGAACCCTTAGATAGGTTCATAAGAGGAGAAATTCTATAGAATTGTGAAGCCAAAGTCAGTTTTATGCAGGGAAGCCATTGAGGAGAGGAACTTTGCGGGCCATTTCCAGGAGCTTCGTTCAACCATTTTCAGTACCGTCAGTTATGTTGGGTTCTTGAGGTCTAGAATAATACATCCAGACCATATTGTAATCCATTTGACACTTTTCTGATGTACATTTGAATCTTTGAAGAGAAATAAGAAAGCCTCACCCACTAAGACAAAGGTCCGGAGACGTAGGCGATCTTGCCGAACTTCGTTAACAAATTTGTTGTTATGGTTTTCTGATTGTTTGTGCTTACTTTCAAATATGAATATATTATCATGGCTGCCATGTTATATCATTAATTCTTCATCTTTATTCAATTCCTAAATGGTTGATGAACTCATATTTTAAAAACTTAACCATAGTCTTTAAAAGATGTTTTCAGATCAAGTGGTATCAGAGCAGGTTGATGGTTGGTTTTTTAGTTTGCATGATTATCAGGGAAAATTTGAATCGTGGTGAAGGCGAGCTTGTTGAAGAGAATCCTGAGATTGGATCGAGAAAGAGGACTTTTCAAAGTGAGAACATGGCATCGGAAGAGGGACTTTCTCATAACAAGATAGAGTTTCAAAAGAGCTTATTTTCCATGTCGGAGATGGTAAAGGTTTCATATGATGATTACTTGGAGCGAAAGAGACTGATTCTAGGTAAATCTTCAAAAGCCAAAAGTGAAGAAGGAGAGTATCCTCCTAAACCTCCTCATTCACCTCCTTCTTCTCCATCAACTTCTTCTTCTTCATCTTCAAGTACAAGTTCCAAATCCACCATAAGAAAACATTCCCATAAACATTAACATGATATTCCTTTACTTAAGCTTGATGTGAAGTTTGAATTACCCGTGTATGATGGTGAATTCAATGCAAAGAGGCTTGATAATTGGGTCAGATAAATGGAAGTTTATTGCAGTGTGCAAAAAATCAAGGATGAGGCAACTCAAATAAAATTGGCATCGCTTCGACTTGTAGGCACAACACTCATCTAGTGGCAAAGCAAGTTGCAAAATGGCATGCAACAAGTGGGTAATTTATTTCCATCATGGAAAGTTTTTGTTTATGCACATAAAAAGAAATTTTATCCTTTGGGTTATAAAGAGAAGGATTTAATTGAATGGAAAGGTCTTAAACTAAGAAAGGGACAAACAGTGCAAGAATACACAGATGAATTTCGTAAGATGGCATTAATGTTAGACATTCCTTTACATACCCAAGAAACTCTTATGAAGTATATAGGAGGTTTACCTACACACATTAATAACACTGTATTTATGTTTGGACCTACTAATATTGATGAGGTTTTTGTTCAAGCAACATACATTCAGGCAGGGAAAACAAGAGTTGGTGTATTAGGGGAATTGTCTTCAAGAAAAGAGGACAAAAGGAAGGGGAATGGCAAGAAAGCAAATTCAGTGACAAGAAGGGAAGAGAAGCTCTCTTGCGAGCATTGCAAGAAAGAAGGGCGTGATGATGACCATTGCTGGAAATTGCATCTCGAGAAGAGACTGAAATGGTTCAAATAGAGAAAAGGGAGGCAAACAGTTGTAGCAGCAACACGGCCAACAGACTTGGGATCAAATTCAGGTGATGAGTCTAAAATCACAGCGGTTGGTTTGACAGGTAAAATAGGTGATGGATATGATTCTAGAAGTAAATTGTTTCACATAAGGGTCATAATGGAGCATACTAAGGTCGACACATTGATAGATAGTGGATCTCAATCTAACTTGATTTTAGAGGAAGTGGTTAAACAATTGGGATTAAACACTCAGATGCATCATAAACCTTACTCACTTAAATGGATAGGAAACAATCATAAATTGCACATAACAAAGCAATGCACTTTAAAGTTTGCAATTTCATCAAATTTTGTGGATGATTTAACACGTGATGTGGTGCCACTCAATGAACGTGGAATGGTCTTAGGCAGTCTTTATTTGTATGATCGCAAAGCAATCTTCTATAGGGAACAGAATCAATATCAATTAATCAAATAAGGCAATGAATATAGTGTACATGCTCATCACTTAAAATAAAATCAATATCTTCAAACAATGGAACAATTAAGGAAGGTAGCTCATGCAAGCAACACACTTATAATTGTGCCAAATCAAGCAATTGATCTTAAGCATGAACATGAGATGATTGCAGAATGGAAGTTCAATCATACTTTGCTTCACAATAAGCTAATGTACTACAAACATATTAGCTCATTTGCAGTCCTATTTTTTATTTTATCATTGCTAATGTTTTCAACATGGATGATAGTGGCTTCAGTAAGATGTGACAGAGTACAAGTGGCTAACAATATGTTGTCAATTATCATGGTTGTTTTGCAATTGATCTTGATGAGATGGGTGCACAGGATAGAGTTTAAACACAGAGAACAAGTGGGGTGGCTTATCCTGCACTTGATGACTAGTTAGCACGCTTTTGGAGGACCAAAAGGTCTTAGTGGGGAGGCATGATCCCAAATGGATCTAGGAATGCCTAAAAATCAAAGTTCTCATCATCAAATGAAACTAGTGCCATTGTGTCTGTCTCGTCATGTTGATTTTGGCCATACAAGTTTTTCCTCAAACAGACACCATATGCGAAAGTTATCGCATTCTGATCAAATTCCCAAACTGGCAAAAAAAATCAACTAGTTAAAGTCAACGTTGGCGTCAGCAGTACGACAAATGATGTCATTATGACATCATCATGTTGATGTGGTGTCACTAGGAGGTGACATGTGTCACTCAGATTCGACACTTTTAGGCTGAGTTGGCACTTGTACAGATGTGACACGTGGCACCGTATGGATGACACATGGCACCATACGATGATGATGTGGAAGGTACGGTAGTGAAACATGTGAAAGGTATGATGGTGATGTGGCATGTACAGTGGTGATGTGGCAGTGTTGATTGGACAGCTGATTGGACCGATGCATCAGTAGTATGAGCCAATCCCAGGGTGACATGTGGCCCAATCACAGGGCACCATGTGGCACCCCAGATTTGGCCAAGGTTGGTTGGGTAAAAGGTTTGTTTCGCCTCCGGGGGAATCGAACCCGTGACCTTCGAGAAATCCAAATTTTTCGTAACCATTGGTGAACCGACCGGGCTAACCATGGGACTTAACCCTTATGCGGCAAACTTTGGTTTTATTGTGAGTTGGCTGGAGGAATGGGGATAAGCCCCGACCGACCGGGTGCTAAAAATCGGGGGCTTAACCAACTACATGTGTGTGGGATCATAGCACCAGGCCATATGGCCACGCCAACGACCAAGGGTCGGAACTTAGGGGCTAACGACCAGCGTGCCAACCAACCCTCGGCCACATGGTACATACCCATATGACGAGGAGCTCAAAAATTGGGGGCTATGCCCAGTATTTGCCCAATTTTGGGTTTTTAAACCTTATATTATATTTTTTAATGATTTTAAGCCTGTTTTTGATGGATTTTGATCATTTTTTGGAGATCTGGAGCCCTTTTTTAGGCCAGATCTTGGGAGGAAGTTGGGAGGATGTTTCCAACTTCAAATATATATAAACCATGGGTTCTTGGCATCCTTATACAAGTTCATAAGAGGAGAAATGCTATATAATTGTGAAGCCAAAGTTAGTTTTATGCAGGGAAGCCATTCAGGAGAGGAACTTTTGCGAGCCATTTCTGGGAGATTTGCTCTACCGTTTTCAGTACTATTAGTTGTGTTGGGTTCTTGAGGTCTAGCAGAACATAGCTAGACCAGATTGTAATCCATTTGACACATTTCTAATGTATGTTTGAAGCTTTGAAGATAAATAGGAAATCCTCACCCATTGAGACAAAGGTCTGGAGACGTAGGCAATTTTGTCGAACTCCGTTAACAACTTTGTTGTTATGGTTTGTTGATTCTTTGTGCTTACTTTCAGATCTGCATATCTTATTATGGCTTCCATGTTATATCATTAATTCTTCCTCTTTATTAAATTCCTAAATGGTTAATGAACTCATGTTTTAAAAAATTAACCATAGTATTTAAAAGATCTTTTCGGATCATTCCTAGCCACTCTGGRATACAAGCATCTCTCTTCAAAATTTCCCCTAAACCTTCAGACATAGACTCTCTCTCATTCTCAGCCTATTCTCCTAGCAGAAACAACCTTTTCTTCCCAACCCATTACATATTTATACAYAGAGTTTAGGGCTCAAAATTGTATTAGCTTATCTCAAAACCCTATGACAACTCATTATGACTTATTGCAACTCATGAAAACACATAATTCATGCATGTGTTTCCTGCCTTCACACCTGCATATTGCTTTTCCTTCATTTTCTCCTGATGATTATTTTCCTGCTTTATCTCYTTATTTTATTTCCTTGCTTTATCTTATTATGCACCGYCAAATGCGCCTTTACAACGCACTCTGATCRTAAATTCACCTTTAGTGTGCATCTCCTCAATGCTTAGGATATTTCTCAAAATTGCATCCAAAATGCATGTCCAACAACTCCTCTTTATCTTGCTTAAATAGATAATGTCACCTTCCTCCTGGCCTCGTTTCGGAGGACTACCCAGATCTACGATGAGGATTACTTTCCACTAGGTCTGATAGATGATCAAGCTTGCTCCTCGAAGTTCTACCTTCAGAGTATCTTCATTCCCAGTGGACCAAAATTCTCTAAACATCCTGTTGTGATGGACGGTCACGATCATTATGAATTCATCCCCTATAAATCGATGGTTTCGCTTAATTTGGAATCTCGTCCCAGTCCAACTGTGGAATACTCTGAGGGTTCTTCTACGATCAAGGGTTGAGATATTTCAACCCTTAGATCTGAAACCTGAGGTTAAAAAAAAGGACTAAGGTATAATTCGCCCAAAGGGCCCACACTTGACTCACCGTCCAATTACATGTTTCCAATCGCAGGCTGACACCTGTCAACCTTTGGACACATTGGTGTTCCAGGTCAGCATGACACGTCATGTTGATGTCACCTCTACTCCTAATCTCGCTTAAATGAGACCACAAAGATCTATGGAAGAGGTTAATTCTGGACTAATCCCCGATGAACGGATGATATCTCTCTTCAAACTCTACCTAATATATGGTCCAGCATATCCCTCAAACTCTCCCCGTCGAAGTACCTGAACCCAAGGCTACTCCAACCCTCTAAATCTGATGACGCTCACAGTAGGGAGATCCAATGGTCTACAATTTCTCTCGAGACCCCATCCTTCATAGCTACACTATCCCTCGGTACTAGGATAATCCGATGGCGATTCCTCCAATTGACAGTCAGGATGATTTTGCTACACCAGTTGATAGTTGCAATATTCCCTATTTTAGACACATGGTTCTCGTTCTTTTTCTAGTCCAATTTGAAACTTAACTACTCGGAGATTCTCTTATGTTCACCCTAAATCCTACCAGTCCTTCAAGAATTTGGTAATCTACTCCCTAGACAGAGTAAGGCATTTTCCTCTTCGCTAATTAAGTGGAGGTTAGAGTTTTTGCACAATGTCCACACTAGGACAGAGGTTTCATAGGAAATTAGGGCTTCCTACATTGCACAGAGACCTATCTTGAACCACATATATGGTTACGGTTTCGTCCTTTCTAGAAGGAATATCAAGGTACTTCTTCGTCTTGGACCTATCATGTGTCTCTTAGCTAATATGCCTAACTATCTTTTCCTAGATAGCACACCAAAAAAAATTCTCTACTGCATACATAGGAGGCACGCATATACAATTTCACCCACAAGAGGGACCCTTGTACAGTTCCTTAGTCATTCAAGGTAAAAGGAAGAATTCTCCTGCTTAGATATGCATTACACATATAATTCCATATAGATACATTATCATACCAGTATAATAACTTTCCAAAGGAACGATACATAAACCATAAACATGCATACACTCACCATACTATCACAAGCATGAGTACCTTGCTTTCAATTAAGTTACATAGGGTGAAAGATACTTATCTGGTACGGATTATAGCCATCCAACTGACCATGGGTGTCCACCTTTCCACGCTACCATAGGCTCGAAAGCATTCCTTCTTCACATTCTATCCACCCCCATTCCAAGCCATGTTACCACCATGGATTCTTTGCACTCCCTCCTATGTTCAATTCCATCTGCTCTCTTCCTCTAGGTCCTCTCCTCCTCATGCATCCCCTGCACATAATCCCTTGGGAAGGTTCTCGAACTATCCCTTCCTTTCTTTTGTCAAAAGAAAAACTCGTGGGGCAATCTGGCTGCAGACCTGGTACTTTGTTGTACATTTGGCTTGGCAACCTATGTTCTCCTGGACAGATTTTCCATACATGTATTCATTGAGGGTGGTTGGGTTGATCAACTACCAAGCCCTTCCCATTAATCATTTGGCTTCAGCTACAAGTTAGAGGAAATAAGATCATTGCCTTCAAATTATTCATCAAGGTGGCTTGGGGTCTTTACATATGAACCCACTTCCTGCCCCTTCATTAATACCTCTCATTGTATCATGGCTTGTACATTCAAGGCTTCACCCCACAGTCATTTGTTTGCATTTTAAATCAACAATAATATGATTACAATGTTTATATACCATTACATGGAAATCATTAATCATGATTAATTACATATAATCATAGGTTTAGGGAAGAGTGTGTTACATTTTTATTATTAATATCTAAAGCATTACAAAGCAAGGCTCTCCGGCTTTCAACTTTACAAGCACTATGTCCTTCCATCAAGTAAATAGAAATACATTGCTAATCTCGGGGGAAAAAATGGGGTATTGCATTTCCCCCCCTTATTTCGGCACTATCCTCGGTGCATATCACCATGCAGGTGTACATATATACAGAATTTTCATCAAAAATTCAAAAATAATTGTGGGTATGCCTTCTACATTGTATCTTCCAACTTCCATGTCACTTCTTCAAGGTTATAGCATGGCCATTGGACCTTTACCTACCCTATGGGTGTTTTCTAGAGAACCATGACCTTCATGTCCAACATATGCATTGGCTATACCCAGAAGTCTCCTTCTGGCTCCACCTGAATCAAAGTCCAATCAATGACATGGTTAGGGTCATGCACATACTTTTTCAGAAAAGATACATGAAATACATTATGCACATTCATGGAAGTAGGCAATGCAAGCATGTATGCAATTAGTCCTATTATGTCTAATGTTTAAAATGGACCACAAAATATGGTTGTTATCTTGGTACAACTGCCCAATTTCAATGATCTTATCATGTTATTCACTTTCAAAAATACATGCTCTCCCACTTTAAATTATCTAGTTGTCCTACTCTTATCTACATAATTTTTTTGTCTATCTTGTGGTGTTTTCAAATTCTACTAAATTTTAACCATCTTCTCTTCCATCTCCTTGAGAAATTTTGACCCAATTACTATGTTGTATGTTAGTTTGTCCCAACTCACTTGAGTATTACATTTTTTTCCATACGGATCTTCAAATGGGCTCATCTTTAATGAAGTTTGATACCCATTGTTGTAGGAAAACTCAACCAAATGCAAATACTATTCCCACTTGGATGGCATATCCATCACATTCTCTATGTATACCCATATAACTGTGGATGGTATGTTGTTCTAAAATTTAGATTCATCACAAATATTTTAAACAATCCTCTCCAAAAGTTTGAAGTAAACTTTGGATCTTTGTCTAAAATAATTGCCTTAGGTACACCATGCAACCTAGCAATTTCCTTCCTGTAAAATTCTCTAATATTAGCTAGCTTATGACATAATTACATTGGAATAAAATGAGCAGCCTTTGTCAATTTATCCATTACCACCATTATTGAATCATGTTTCCATCTTGTTCTCGACAATTTGTGTTAATATATTCAGACACTTAGGAGCTAGTTAAGTTCAACTTGGTCTAATGTGTCAATAGGTTAAAGTGCGTTTCTTAGTGTATTTCTTTAGTATGCATTTGTAGTTAGGAAATCCAACGGTCACAATATGTTCCTGACATAGAGTGATCTAACGGCTTGTATTCTCCTCGACAGTAATGACTACATTGATCCATGTCTTAACACCTGATTGGTCCATGATCTCTATTTAAAGAGCATGGAGGGTCATTTGTCGATGATCGATTGTGAGAAACTCTCTTGTAATATTTTTCTTTTGCATTAATAAATTGCCTCGAGTGGCCACATTGGTTTTGGCCATGGATGTTTCCCCACATTGGGGTTTTACCATGTAAAAACATTGGTGTGTTGATCTTTAATATGGTTGTGTGAGTGGTTATTGAAGGTGTTCATCCTCTATTGGAATACCCTATGTTGTCTAACATGGTATCAGATCTCGTTTGAATACCCGCTCTCGTTGTAGATCGATATCTTGAAGTTGTGTTGCTACATTTCTGGTTTCTACTATTTTTGTACACTTTTGGGCCAATAGGACTGTTCCATTGTGTCCAAAGCACTTATTTCAGCTAGAAACACTTGTCATTTCACTTGAAAAGGTTTTCGTTTGCCCAAGATATGACCGTTTCAGTTAGATCCAGAGGTATAAAACATGATTACACCCTATTTAAATTTTTTATAGATATTTATGTTTTCTATTTTTATTTCCAGGTTGCTTCTCTTTCCAATCTGCATATTCTATTTTTCATGCGCTTTGTGCAATATCGACAAATTAAAAATAGAGCAAAAAGCGTTTTATTTTCTATGTATGCTCTTTATCGTGCGCTCTATGTGATCTCGGGAAAATCATAAACAAAGAGAAAAATTGCATTTTCAAGTAAGATAACCAAGATCTAACCCCTTGTTGTCAAGAAGTGAATTTTTTTGTGTGTGTGAACACATGAAAAGAATTTTTTTTAAGCACACACCTTAAGGCGGAGCTCCAACAACAACAAAAACACCCCCCATCCTCATTCTTAAAATTATAATGTGTTTTACACTAGCTCACTTGATTGAAAGTTGCTTTATTTAGTAAGAGATCTTGAGTTCAAGTCTCATTTTGTTATTTTTTGAAAAAGTTCATGCATTCATTATAAAGTGCATTTCACTTAAATTATAAAACTGAATCTCTATAAAATAACTTTAATATTTTATTTTAAATATTTTTTGCATGCAACTTTAAAGTAACTTCATTGTAAAAGTGATTCTCACTTATTCTATAAAAGTGGCTCACTTCATAAGTAACTTGATTGTAAAAGTGAGCTTATAGGTAAATTTAGAGAATGAATGGAACTTTGTGCATCCATCACCATGTGGTTCAACTTCTACCTGCCACGTGGTGCCTTGGTCATTGTTGGAGCAGGCCATATTGGGTAACTTTTTGGAATCACGCAGGAGCGAATCGCATGCCAATTCAGCAGAGTAGAGTGCATGGAATACAGTTAGGAGTTAGTGCACGAAAGGGGGAGTTAGTTAGGAGTTTTGGGACAATTTGTCCACATTGGAATGGGCTAAGCCCTAATATATATGTATAAATATGTAATGGGTTTTGGGTAGAAAGTAAGAATCAAGAATCAAGAATCTTGAATCTTGAACATTGGGAACTGAGATCTTTGGAGGAGAATTTTCAGTGAATTGAGTAGGTTGTTGTGCAATGAGTAGTGAGATGAGTTGAATATCAATCAAGAAGTATGTGTGCACTGCAGCATAGAACGACTTGGGTAGGTTTGGGTTTTTACTGAAGATCATTGTATGAGCGCAGTGTGCACCCTTTGTAAGGAAGACTATGAATGAATAATATAAGAAGCCAGTATTTGTAGACTTAGCCCAGTTTGGGGTGAACCACGTTATATCCCTGTGCTTTGATATGTATGTTGTTATGGTGTGTTTTTCTTTCTCTTCATTGCACACATAGAATGGATGATTAATGATTAGTATGAATATGTATCTAATGGTTTCGTGCATATGATGAATGGTTAAGTAGGATGATTATGTCAGATGTTATGGTATTGTTATTTTTTTGCGCACATAATATATGAATGAATGTTAAGTAAAGAGTAAGGATGAATGCCTCATATTCCCCCATGATTGTGGAATCTTGGTTCCTGCAGTCACCATAGGTACCTTGGGTGAGACTTCACATGTTTGCGAGTGATGCCGAAAGGGTCGATATTTTGGGATTTGTTGGTGAATTAATGTTTAACCCCGGGTCTACTCACTACGTGCCAACAAATGGTTCTGTTGTTGGGACCGAGATCTGCGAATGAGGGGGATGTGGAGGCCTAATAAGGAGGATATCGGAGAATGGTTGAATACTAAGGAAATCAAGTTTGCAGTAGATCATAATCACAATCCACCGATCAACATAGAAGAATGGTTACAAAGGTACATTTTTACATATTTGCATGAAATTTTTTTTACTGACTTTCCTAATATTTTAGCAGAGTGGATACGAAGATTTATTGAACATATCGGAAGATATCATATTGCAGTTCTGAGGAATTGGACCCCTTAATTGATTAGATAAGTTAATTTAGTAAGCAATAAGACATCATGCACAGTTGACTACTTTTTGGATAGTGCATTGGGAGGCTACGTTATTGAATTTTCCATAGATTGTACTCAGTCATACAGTGTTGCTGAAAGAGAATTATTTAAGGGACTAAGTGGAAGATACCTAAAGTCAATATCTACATGGATTAATATGTTGTTATGTGACAAAGGAGTGATGACAATGGAATTTGATTGCTAAGTTCCTTTGTGCACATAGGGGAACGAGGGGCTAACTAGGGAATGATATAAGCATAGAGAAGGATGAAGAGAAGGAATGAGGAATGGATGGGATGAGGATGTCGAGAGAAGAAGAGTGTGTGACAAACAAATAGATTGGATTATTGCACAGTGGTAAGATATTTAGACCGAATAAGAACAGGATTGTCGTTGAGAGAGAGGGGTAGCACAGTGAGATTAAGGAAAGAGACAATGGTGAAATATTCCAGATTGAAGGGAGTCTGCG
>JASDQU011249263.1:11159-25343 GCA_032191745.1 Picea mariana
TCGGTGAATTGGCAATGGATTTCCTTAACCATTTCCAATTACTTGTGCGATACAACGCTAGCACAGAATTGCTGGCCAATTTCGCACAGACAAAATTAGACCATATCTCTGATCACATGCGAGAATGGAGACACCGAAAGAGTTTAATTAAGGTTCCAGTCCCACCAGCATTCCTGCTTGAGTGGTTCCTTAAGTCTTTGGTCCCACAGTTATCCAAAGACATTGCGATGCCGGGAGTGTTTTCCAAAGAAGATGCCATCATGAGAGCTCAACAACTTGAGCTAATATACTCTCAGTCTGGTTTATTATACGAGATCTTTCCAGATGCGCCACACTCAATACTTGATAAAAACAGACAGAGAGTTGGACCACATGCTGATGGTATCGTGGGTTCAGCACAAACAAAGCGCGCTAAACAACTGACGAAACAATTGCAACAATTGTCTATACATCACACAGCAACCAGCCAGACAACTGTTCCGGCTGCTCCCCCTACCCAAACGTCAGATGTACACAATGTGCAATTGACAAATCCAAAGGCCACCTAGCAGCCTGAAGGAAAGAAAAAACAACGAAAGAAGAGTAAGGGGGATAAGAAACCCACTAATAATGTTGGCGGGGGCAACACTGAGTAACATAAGGTGAGGTATCTGGGCAACCTGTGCACGGAAGACCACCTAACCCACCAATGTCCTCGGCTTGAAGAGGCCCAAAATTTTGTGACACAACAACAGCCTACCGTGTTAATCAATCCATTTCAACATGGGAAAAACCTAACCCAAGCCTCTACAAGCGCGGAAGGGGGCAGTCAAGGACCCTCTCTGTCTTTGAACAATCCCGCATCTGCGAATTTATATATAATGAAGGGTGATGCTTTTATATCGACTAGAGCGCATGACTACAGTAAACCAAGCACTTCTGAGAAGGACAAAGAAGCCGAACTCCCATCTCTTTCTCTCCAGATCGAGAAGACTTTGGGCGAAACAATGACACACATCCCAAAAGGCATGTTCAAGAAAGCTTCTCACAACCCAAATGCAAGGGCCACCTAAAACTATTCTGTGGTGGAAGATTTATCTCAAACCCCTTGTGTGATGTCCGTTTTGGAGGTCCTCCAAAGATGCCCTTCCCAGAGGAAAGCTTTGTTAGCCGCTTTAGGATCTACCAAGACTTGTCATCCGGATACAATCATGTTGGATACAACCGACTTAATTTCCTGCCTTACCACGTAGCATTTCAGATAGTAGTGGCTCACCCCACAAAAATTTTTACTCAGAACATTTTCTGTACAGTGGTTGATGAGGGCGCCTCGACATGTGTTATGTCGTTGGCATGTTGGAAGGCCATTGGCCAGCCCGTTTTGTCTCCATCACCTACTCTTCTCACTGCTTTTGACGATCGTTCGTTCCGACCGCATGGTATCATTCCCTCTTTCCCCGTGCAGTTAGGAGGGAAGACCGTGTGCGTCGAGGTAGAAGTAATCGATGCATCCCCTGACTACAATCTTTTTTTAGGAAGGAGTTGGACGTATGCCATGCAAGCAATGGTTGCTACAGTTTTTCGAGTCTTGTTATTTCCACACAAGGACCGGATTGTGACCATTGATCAATTGTCTTTCTCCAGACCTGATCCTTCATTGGGGGTATCTGCGGTCTTGATGATTGATAATCCCCAACCAGGTGTAGTCAACGTAGGGGTTGGTTTGTACCCATATTTGATGGGTACCTTCGATTACCCGCCCCCTCAAGGAAATGTCAAGTTCATGTCTGACCACCATAAGGTTGAGATTTTCCAAGTTTCATCGTTTCGCACAACTTACTTCAACGATCTGTAGATACTTCCTTCCCCATCGACCATGATGGAAGGGACAGGGCACCCTGACATGTCCATGCCCTTGTTTGCAGTCGAAGTAGCGTACTCTTTAGTCCAGTAAGCTTCGATCGACACAGATCCAACTTCTGCACAAGAGTTAGATCTGCTTCTAGAGCCTATTTGGGCTCAAGTCTCTCTTGTTGATACCAATTCGTTAGACTTATTCTTGCCTTCCGACGAAACAATAATTGAAGCAATGACTAGTCCGGACAAACCCTGGGACGATCTCCATCACAGATCATACTTCCTCCCAGAGTTAAGCAGAATCGAAGATGGATAATTCACCTTGACTATGACTAGAGATAGGTCGTGTCCTATTAATCCCTTAGCTACACATGAGGTTTATGTCGAGGGTAATATGGAAACTATCACTGAAACCATACCGATTAATATATCCATAACCCTTGGCGTCGTGGAGAATGTTTTCGTCGGAGCTGACTATTCCCTTGGAGAGATTCAAATCTACACAGATCTATTTAAAGAATTCCGCGATGTTTTTCCCTGGTCTTATGAGGAAATGCCAGGGATCGATTCAAAAATAGTCGAACATGAAATCACAACTTATTCGGATGCCAAGCCTGTTCGGTAGAATCTTTGTCCAGTTAATCCCAGGAAAGAAACAACCATTAAGGTTGAAGTTGAGAAACTGTTAAAAGCTGGTTTTATCTACCCTATCCATTTGACCCAATGGGTGTCAAATCTTGTGTTGGTCAATAAGAAACAGGGCACGATTCGTGTATGTACGGACTTCCGTGATTTGAACAAGGCCTGTCCAAAAGATAATTTTCCCACACCATTCATCGACCAGATAATTGATGAATGTGCAGGTTGCGAGGCCTTTTCTTTCATGGATGGTTTTTCAGGATATAATCAAATACAAATCAAACCCGAAGACCAGCACAAAATGACATTCATTTGTCCAAGGGGTACATTCACGTATCATAAGGTGCCCTTTGGTCTCAAAAATGCTGGAGCGACCTTTCAGCGGTCCATTTCTTTTGCTTTCCATGATCTCAAGCATATAGTCAAGGCCTATTTAGATGATTTAGCATCTTGATCTCACAAGAGAACGGATCATCCCACACACCTCCGACTTATCTTTGAGCGATGTCGCTACTTCCGGATTCACTTGAATCCAAACAAGTGCAACTGTTGTTTAACATCAGGATGTTTGTTAGGTTTCATAGTGTCAACAACAGGGATCATCGTCGATCCTCTCAAGGTTGAGGCAATAGTTTAGTTGCCTCCCCCACACACAATCCTTCAACTTCAGAGTCTCCAGGACAAGGTGAATTTTTTAAGGCGTTTCATCGCCAACTATGCCGAGATCACAAAGGGATTTATGCACTTACTGAAGAAAGACGCTCCTTTTTATTGGGACGATGCCGCTCAATGCTCCTTCGAAGCGTTAAAACATGCCCTCACAACTGCCCCTCTGCTTTGGCCACCCAACTATAACAAAGATTTCTTCTTATACCTGGCTGCAGTAGAGTCAACCATCGGCATGGTATTAGTTCAGGAAGATGATTTGTTCTCAGAATATGTGATCTATTACCTGAGTCGAGGCCTAGTCGGACCGGGAATCAATTATTCTCATATCAAAAAACTTGTGTTGTCAGCAGTCCATGTTGTTCAACGGTTCCGTCATTATGTTATGTTTCGTAAGACCACTATCATTGTCGTTGTGAATCTGTTTCAATACGTATTGACACGATGGGTAATAGGCGGAAAAATTAGTAGATGAATAGTCGTCCTCCAGGAATTTGACTTAGATTTCATTTCAACGAAATCCAAAAAGTCACTGGTCTTCGCAGAACTTATTTCAGAACTTCTGGTTGAGTCAGGTGATGTTATGCTCGAAGAGTCTCCTATCAGAGGAGATATGTTTTTTATCACATCTTCGGATCCCTGGTACGGAGATATACTTGTCTATCTCCAGACTTTGAAGTGCCCCACCTCTACTTCTTGTGATGAGCGTCATCGTATACACCATTAGGATAAGAATTATCTTATATTGAACGATACGTTGTATCGGAGAGGTGTAGACTGCATCTTGCGTCGATGCCTCACTCACGAAGAAGCAGTTATCATGCTTAACGATTTCCATACCGGAGCATGTGGCGGTCATTTGTCTGGGTTGGAAACAAACCAAAAGATTTTATGAGCAGGTTACTTCTGGCCGACACTAATCAAAGATTGTATCGAATCGGTCAAGAAGTGCCACCCATGTCAAATCTTTTCTCGGAAGATGAGGGCACATCCCACTCCCATGTTTCCTATCATCACAGTTGATCCCTTCACCAAGTAGGGGATTGATTGCACTACATGCAACCCTCCTTCAGCTAGGGGGCACCGTTATATCATTGTAGCTATAGACTACTTCACGAAGTGGGTCGAAACTATGCCAACGTTTAAAGATGATTAGACTACTTCACGAAGTGGGTCGAAGGAGACTGCAGCTCTATTTTTATTCAACTAGTTAATAACAAGTTTCGACGTCCCGAGAGAGATTGTCACTGACCATGGTAGTCACTTTCAGAACCAAATGATGATCGAGTTAACATCAAAGTTTGGGTTGCGGCAAGAACATTCGTCACCCTACTACCCCCAAGCAAATGGTTAGGTGGAAGCTGTAAATAAATCTCTTAAGACCATCCTACAGCGAACGATCAACTCAACCAAGTCAAATTGGCATTTGATGTTATACTCGACATTATGGGCTTACCGAACATCTGTTAAGACTGCAACCGGTTTCTCACATTTTCAACTCATTTATGGGCTGGAAGCAGTCTTGCCTATAGAATGTCAGATCCCGTCCCTAAAATTGGCAGTACAGTTATTGCCAGACACTTCTCCACTTGAAGAACGGTTATTATACCTTGAGCAGCATCGTGATACGACCCTGGCCAACGAGGCTCACAAGCATAAATTCAAGTGTCAGTATGATCGGTTCGTTCATCCTCAGGTTTTCTCTGAAGGCAACCTTATCCTAGTCTATGACCAAGATAAGGACTCCCTGGGGGCAGGAAAATTTAAACCCATGTGGTTCGGACCCTTCATCATAAAAGAGGTTCTTAAAAAGGGTGCTTATCGTCTGGTTGACTTTGAGGGAAATGCTTTGGCGGAGCCTAGAAATGGGCTCTACCTCAAGAAGTATTACTCATAGGTAGGTCACCTTGGGTAACTTTTTGTACCATATGTATAGTCTTTGTACTATTACTTTCTAGTTTCTTTTGGTATTATGGACGTGTTGTTTTTTATGTTATCTTTTGTCACTGTGGTAGATGTCAAGAGAATTAGAGGTGTTCATTGGTTTGCGCAGACGGTGCTAGCCGACACACTCGGAGGCTTGCCTCCACAGCTTGGGTAATTTTTACACCTCGAGGCTAGTTATTATCTTCCAGAGGTATATTCTTAGGTAACACCACAAACAATGTTGCCGAGTACAGTGCAGTTATTGAGTTGCTTCGTGACGCCCTGTCATTTGGTATCTCTCATCGCCGGGTCTATTTAGACGCTCAGCTAGTTGTGTCTTGGTTAAATAGAGTCTATTGTGTTCATGATCCGACTTTACACAGACGATTCCTTAGGGTACGTCTCTTAGAACGAAGCTTTGATTATATTACATATTTTCATGTTCCTAGGAGATTAATCCAAGTTACAGATACTCTGGATAATCAAATTTTAGACTGGCATCTCGCACACATATAAAACGACATACACATAAACATGTAAATACATTTTTAAAGGAAAATATGATCCATAAGACACAAAAAGACATAAAAATCCATATATAATATCATAATCATAAGAGTTTATAAGTAGATGCGAGCGCCTCAAAAATATGACCAGTAACGAGTCATAGGGATTATGCCCTCAAAAAATATATACAAGTAGTGCTCTTGGCACATGAAAAGTCTAGACTAACTAAGGTCAGGGCCTATGGGCCCTGTTGTAATTATCAACAACATTTTCCAAACGTCGAAACAGTCGGACCCACGTTCGTGGTGCCCCCACTACATGAGGCTGCATAGATGGTGGCAGATCCTCAATCTCTGCCATAGGGACTATGCGGGTGAGTGAGTTAAAGTTTCGCTCAACTCGTCTCAAAAACCTCTCAGCCTCACCGGCTGGAAGCTCTCCTGTTGTTGTTGGTCCCCCTGCGGCGGCAGGTGCGGCCCCTGGCCGAGGACGACGCTTGTTCCTTGCATAATCCACAGGTCACACTGGTCCCACATCTGCACATAATAGACACATATATGTCAAATACTCTGGTATAAAAAAATGATATATATATATATATATATATATATAAAACAACATAAAAATTACATATGTTTCATAAAAAAAAAAAAAACGATGCAAACTTACCCATCTCTCCTTGCTCCTCACCAGGAGGTACTGGTATCTCATGGTCTCTCGAGAAATCAATCCCAGCATAAGGGTAATCCTCTATGACTGAGATCTATCGTGACAACCAAGCAAAGAAGTCATCATCAAAGGACTCATTGGTCCTTTCACCACCCTGTTGTGGCAGTAACACTGCCCATCTGCAAACTGCAGGAAGAGAGGCCTGATGTCCTCATACCACCACTCGAGGATTGAAACTAGGAAATATTTCAAAGAAAAAAGAGAATAGAATCGTCCTGAACCCGAAGTTCCTCTATGTCCACAACTGGCAATCTGTCAGCTGCCTCTTCATACAATCCAGCAGTGTAGTGCTCCAGTCAAATATCTGTGCATTTAAGCATTGGGCTGCACAGTTCATCTATGCACGGGACGCCTAATGTTAAGTCACAGAACCAATCATCTACCCAATAAGAAACACAATCGCCTACGGTGATAAATCGGTGATCTTGCTTATTGGCACCTGAGAGCTCGATCGATCTATACCACCCTCACAATAAAGTCCTATAAATTCTGATATGTTATGAGGCCCCGAAGGAAATGTCTGAAAATTGACTAGTTCCCCTCTTCTGGAGAGGCCAGTCAAAAAGTATATATCCTCTATAGTAGGCACCAGTGACTTCCCCTCTAACATAAAGGCCTCTGCGTTGGGATGCCAATAATCAACCAAGGCATTCAGTAGCCTAGGTTGTGCTCACATAAAAAGACATAGGAATAATTTTAGCAGCCCACATTGCATTATGGTAGCAACAGCATTGGAGTCTTCCCTGACCAACGCACTAATCTCCTCATGCTCTCTTTCCCTCTAGTGAACATACATCCTGCAAAAAACCAAGTTCAGGAGGGTTAACCCTTGCTTTTTTAAAAAAAATTCCATTAAATAAAGGGTCCACGCGGGCTGTAATGATGACAGTCGTGTGTACACGCGTGCAGTTTTTCCTCTGCCTGAGTGTACACGCGGCCTGTCATGAGACAGCCTGCGTGGACCTAGGGCTGACCTTTTGAGGGTTGACGCCCCCCCAAAAATTGAAACTAAAAGCATAAATAAAGATTTAAATTGCAAGAAGAGAGAGTTTATACTTACTTGGTCCAAGCAGATGGTTGTTTCGTCCAGCGAATCTCTCGGAATCAATTATTTTCACAAAGGAGTAGTTTTGGCTTTTAGTCAATTTCTGAATTAACAATGGTGATAATGAGCTGCCAGCTTCTATTTATAGAGTTTTTTGGCCATTTTTTGTCAATTTTCGGACCCTTTTGTCATTTTTTCTAAACTGAAAATCATTTAAGATGGTTCGGGAGTTTTGTTTGGATGATCAAGGGAGGTATTCCTTTGGGTATTTGGAATTTTTTTTGAGATTTGGGCCTTTGGACGGTCCTTTGGTAAAAAGTCATTTTTTCCCATCTCGTTGCATTTAAGTCAGGATTCCACCCCCACTTTCTGCATCTCGTTGTCTTTTCCACTTTGCCATAGGATCAATCCCATCAAGTTGCGACATAGAACCCTCATTACTGCTTTATAAGTGTCGTAATTTGGTGGTAGAGCCTACCATAACATGGATGCCCTAGGTAGATCCTGGTTGCATGACGGTGTCCATGCTGTCACTAACGACTATAGGCTCATGAGTCCTCCATAGTTTTTCCCTGATTACGAGTTTGAGCCTCATTTGCATGATTCTTTTTCACTCTTGACCTCACCCTCGGAACTCCCAAAAAACATAACGGATCTTCTTTTAAGTCCTTTTCAGACCCTCTAAACATGAAAACATTGTCAAGCGATCATGTGGCCTTTCACGCTCGTTAAATTGAAATTTGAAGTCACGTCTGTCCGGCAGTATTTTACCCCTTTTTTGGTCCGGACAGTCAACTGTACGAACAAAGGTATACTCTAAGGAACTCCAGTTCTCTAGAAGAGTACCCTCAAGTATCATTTTAACCATTTTTCGGGCCTGAGGGACTAAATGTACGAAAAAGGAACCCCCACAAAGTCCATAGTTAAGCTCTTTTCAGACTCCCTAAAATTGAAAAGATCTTCGAGTGACCTTATTCTTTCACACTCGTTAAAATGGTCCAAAAGAACATTCCTGACAAAGTCCATAGTTAAGCTTTTTTCAGACTCCTTAAAAATGATAAAATGGCCGAGTGATCTTGTCTTTATCACACTCATTAAAATGATTTTGAATAGACATCTTTTCAGTGCTAATTTACCCCTTTTTTGAACCGACTAGACTACTTTCAAAAAAGGTACCCCATTAGAGTCTCATTTTACATTTTTTTAGACTCTCTAAATATGAAAAACCGTCGAGATTACCTTCTCTGGGCTTGTTAAACTTACATCGAAGGAAGTTACCATCGTGTGTTTTGTTAACCGTGTTTGCATACCTGCGTCTTTGGTCTAATTCTGGCTCCATGTTGCTCTCAACTGAACCATCTGAAGCATGCCTTATACGCAATCCTTGTAGCACTTTTCCTCTGCGTCTTGACACCTTTGGTCCCATGAGGGATTGTTCCCGAGTATCCTTTCTTTGAACATCAGTCTTGTCCTTACACCTCGAACTTGTATGTTTGCGACACTCATTCCTCCTTTGTAACGTAACATTCTTTTATTCTTTTTCCAAAATTATTGAAAAAGACAAAAAAATCAAATATACCCCACAAAGAGGAAGGGAAAAGTAGTTTCTTTGTATTGGCAGCATAATGAGTCGCCCTTGGATAAAGCACATCTGTCTGTTTGTTCGTCAAACTCTGGGATTTAATACGACCTTAGGAAGCTTTTCTCGCTACATAGAGCTATGTCCTCCTCCATTTGGTTAATCTTCCAAACATATGGAGAGTTTGTGTTGCCTCCTGCATCGTGAACTTATGTCAAATGCTATGTTGCCTGAGTCTCATCAGTTGTCGTGCTATTGTTCAAGGGAAATTTTACCAAGCCTGAGTCGGCCCCTTTGCAGTTTGTCCCTTGCCATCATGCCTGGCCATCCCAAAATTCCAATCAAGTCTTTGTTCGAGATCAATGAAGCCTTCAGTCTATTCATCAAGATCCTCTAGTCCATGACCGACGAGCCGTCGAAGACCTCTGGGTAGTGAAGTCGTACATTCATATTACACTCCTACCCGAATTTTGAAGATTTTGAAGTTGTTGCTCGAGCTCTGAAAACCTCATCTCCAACCATCAGGCCTCATCAGCTTCTAGAAGATGGATACTCTACATGTATATCTTTTTTATTTTGAGATGTAGCTTCGCTGTGTATTGCTCATGGCTACGCTTTATATAGTTGTATGACATGGATCTATAGTGTATTTGATTGATAGCCATGATTTTATTTCATCCCAAGCATCGGTATGCCCGCCTCGGTGAGACAATTATTGTTTTGCAGAAGGCACCTCCCGATTTCTGGTCCTTGGGCTCACTTGTTTGGAACATTGGAGAAGATTATTAATGTATTTCGGCCATCAGATGCTCTTTTGACCTCACACATTAGGGGGCATCTTTTATAACCTTAATTTGCACCAGACATGCTTACCTAGAATTAGGCTATCTCAGATTCCTTCTTTACCAAAACATTGTTGAACACCTCTTCTTAAAAACCTCTTTTATAAATACCCACACGCCCTACTCCATTACTGCATGCGTGTACACGCTAGCTGACCCAAGACAACCCATTTGTACCTACAAAATCATGAAAAAATGAAAGTTGTCGACGAAACACACAGCTTTGGGTAAGTTAACTAAAACTTTCGACCATGCATGGTCGGTCACTCGACCAAATACCTAGCTTCTTCTAGCCTATAAATGAAGGGTTAGGGGTCCCATTTGAAAGGAGGAGAATCATAGTAAAGAAACTATACCCAATTAAGCATTCCCTTTGTCCCAACTTTTAGCCATCCTTGTGCAAAGAGAAGTATAGAGAAAAGTTGAAGAGCCCATTAGATGGTTGCTGGGACCTCATCAGGGGCAGCGATAGGACAATGATTGATCGAGCCTTTGCATGAGAGAAGAATAAAGACATTTTCATCCAAGATGCCTTGGCTGAGCCCAGCCCTAGGGGGTTGACCCACTGCAGGTGCAACGTGTCCCTATGTTGACCCAAGACATCCTCCAGAGATCCTTGACATCACCTCCAGCGTGTGGCAGCTTTACAGGGCAGTTTGGCACGTGTGGAAGAGTTTAGAGGCCCAGAGAGGGCCAACGTTTGTCTTCCGGTGCTGAGATTTGCCCTAAAAAGGGCTAACGTCTCCCTCAAAGGGGCTAGACGTCCTGCTTACTGCTCATTTAGGGTTTTCTTTAGGCAGTTTAATGTAAAACAATATGATTTTTAGTTATTATCCTTGTCGGCTGTTTTAATGACCTAATTTTTAATTAAAGGTCATTGGATGATATAAATTGAGGATGTTTTCCCTCGTTTTGCAATAACACAATTCACTCACACTTGTGAGGTCTGATTTTTTCGCCCTTCTTGGGTATATTTGCTTGCTAAGTGAGGCGCACTTGCTATTGGAAGGATATTTTTGGCATTTTGTGGCATTTCTCTCAAGGAAGGTTTACAACTAGGGTTTGCTTATGCTTCTCTTCATGATATGTAAGTGAATTTTCTTACAAAAATTCTTAATTGAATGGTTGTAGGTGTACTTTCTTGCATTTTCTTATTATGTTGTTGATTCAAAACCCTAAGTAACAAGCACACAAGTAGGTCATTGTTACCTGTCCCCTTAGAGAGAGATTTTTCAGCCATTGAAGAAGAAGGATTGAGCCTAGCCTTTGCTACACTCATCTTGCTTTTTCCCTCAAGATAGCGTTGAAGTTTATAGGTTGAAAGAGGGTGACGTCCTAGGCCTAGGTTATCTACACCTAGGGCCATCATCTTCTAGGGTTTGAAAGCCTTGTCCTTACAACACTTTCTCCCTTAGACTTATTATTTATGCTAGTCGTTTTGCCAAGTTGACCTAAAAAAGGAGGAAAGAGCACGAGGCCTTGCTTAAGAAACACCAGAGTGAGCCTCTTTCCCCTAGGGTTTTGATTCTAGGGCCCTGCCTTTGCAACACCATAGAACCCTTCCCTCCAGTCTTTAAGTCATCATCCTTTCAAAACCTTGTGCCCTTTTCTTATTTGACTCCATATACCCTAAGGCACTGATATCTAGCCTCCAACGTTGAAGTCTTAGTGTACAAAACCTTTCTCAAAACCTTAAATTTTGAAACCCTAACTAACAAACTAACCAAATTAGGGATGACGTCACAATTGGATATCTCATCTTGACGTAGCAAAAGTTGAATATAAACAATTAAATGATGATTTTAAGCATTTATTGAGAAAATTGTTGATTGGATATATTGTTGGCTTAGTCATATTTATAGACATTGATGAATTGATTCTCTTTCATGGTTAATTAACAAAACGTTGACTTCATTTATATCTATTGCTTCACATTGCTTATTAAATAATATCAGATAGTTATTGAAGTACTAACCCTTTGAGTTATAGCCTGCATATATATATTGCATTGTTGTTGTCTTGTTCCGGGTAGGTATTTTCAATTGGGCATACACTTCATTATTGGTTGTTTAGCCAGGCTATCTGACTTAGGTGGTAACCTTTGAGGAGGAAACTTTAACCTTTCTTTGTATCTTAGCCTCTTCAAAGCCCTAGGTTGTCGGGGACATCTCCCCTGGGCTAACCTCCCTAAACAAAAAGAACCTCCCCATTGAGGTGATATTGGGTGGGGAAGGTTCTTGTTACACCAGTTTGATCTCTATCCTTTAGCCTATGACCTAAACTACAAACTGTGCGATAACATTTTGGCGTCGTTGTTGGGAAACACTGAGTCAATATTCCTCAATGACAAATCTTTTGGTAAGCCTTGCCTCAAAGACCTTTCTCTTACAAGCTTACCTGGCGACTCCACTAAACTTTATTCCCCTATTATTTGATAGTTTCAGGAAAACTATCTGGCAACTCCACAAACCAAAAGGAGATTCAATAATCCTCCTTTAGCTTTCAGAAGGAAGCCTCCTTTGAATTCACCTGTTGTCAAGTCACTTTTTGGAAAGAGAATTCCTTTAAACATGTCTACCTCTCAGACCGGTACTACAAAACCAGTTAACAATCAAAGACAATGGTCGTCTACTCTTTTCAAGCCATTAGACATGTCATCCATACCTGGCTAGCCTAGGCAAATGCCACCCAAGTATGAGAAGTGGTTGCCTAAGTTTACCGGCACTGATGCCACTAGTGTCGAAGAGCATATGAGTAACTTTTGGGCATTTTTTCAGCTTCACCCCATTAGTGATGATGTTGAGGACTTGGTTATGAATTTATTCTCTGCTACCCTTTATGATGTTGCAAGACGCTGGTATCTCAGTCTTCCTAATGGAAGCATCAAAACCATGGATAGACTTGAGCAAATCTTTCTCAGAAGGTGGAGCATCAAAGAAGACCCTAACATGATGCTCACCCAACTAAATAGCCTTGCCAAGCATGAGAATGAGTCTATTCGGGAATTTCACGCTAGATTCAAAGATTACTCCAACAAATTCCCCCAAGCCATCATTCGAAAGATGATTATCTTGTTCACATTTATACCAGATCTTTCAGTGGCCAACTAGGGTATCTTCTTAGAGACAAAGACCCTCAATCCATTCAAGAAGCCCAAGAGCTCGCTACCAAGATAGAAGGAAATCTCCTTTCATCCAAGATTGAGCCCTTTGCTAACCCTAGGGGGAGAATAGACACCAAGCAGAAAGTGGTACACAATGTTGAGCCTACTTCAGATCTCTGCACCAGTATCAATAAGCTACAAGCTTCCATGGATAGCATCATGAAGAATCAAGAAGAAATGATGAACCGGATCGTTAGACTTGAAAAGTCCTAGACTCAGGCACCTAGGCCCCCATTTAAAGGACAATTCTAGAAAGGGAACCAAGCCTACAAGCCGAAGAATGAAAATGAAGTCCCGAATACTCTAGCCCCTACAAACGTCGTTGATGAAAATCCTTGGTGCTTGGAATGTAGTGAAGCACATTGGGAGAATGAATTTCCTTATAACGCCAGCCAACAACAAGTCAAAAATCTAGACTACTTTATGAATATTCCTCAGATAAATATCACGGATATAGAACATCAGCAGGCCCTAAAGGAAGCAGCAAGAGCAACAAGAATGGAAATAATATACAACTTAGACCAGCAATCACGAGAAAAGCTAGGAAAGCAAGAAGTTCAAGTATACAGGAGAAAGAATCCAAAACAACCTACCGTTGATCAGCCAAAATCTCTTGAGGTTCTTCCTCCCAAGACATCCAAGACAAATAAGGTTAACCTTGATTTTGACTTCGAAGGAGCTTTGTCAAAGATGCATGTGAACGTTCCCTTAAAAGAAGCAATTAAGATCCCCTCTATAAAAGAATTCTTTGATACCTTCTTTTCCGGAACAGCTGAGCCTATGGACCCCCCAATCATGTTGCAGGCTGATCACTTCAGGATTCGGTATGGTGAAAACCCCCCGTTCTTCATGACTCCAATGATGAACAACAAATACCTTAACAATTGCATGTTGGATACGGGTGCTGGTGAAAATATGATGTCTCTTAAAGTCATGCAACAAATGGGCTTGAAGGTCACTAGGCCTTACAGGAATGTGTGTGGTTTTGAATCCAAACAAATACCCACACATGGTGTGGTTGAAAATGTCGAAGCACAATTGAAAGAATTCCCCGAGAAGACAGACCACATAGATATTATAGTGGTTGATGTCCCAGACATGTGGGGAATGTTGTTGTCTAGGAAGTTTGGTGCAATGATAGGTGGGTCCCTTGAAATGGATCTCACCTTTTTGCGGTTACCTTTGAAAGATGGGACAGTTGGACGTTTACTCAATGTGCCAATAACTGGAAATCACGTACAAGATGTCACTC
>JASDQU011249264.1:19696-34192 GCA_032191745.1 Picea mariana
CTTGATGTTGTAGGAAATCTTCACCACGCTTCTGTTGTGCACTGGAGGTTCTCCACCAAGTTACCTTCTTCTATCTGCGTACAATAGTCTCTTTCTGGTATGCCTCAAGGTCTTGAGATTTCTCTTCATACGCTCTTTATTCAATTTCTCTGGAGAACATTATTTGCATTCATCTGATGTAGAATTCTGACTCATGGATGTTGTGGATGGTATAATGACTTATGTAGAGATATGTCTGGTTTTACTGGAAGAAGTAATCATCACAGTATTCTCCCTCCATATGTAAGAACCTCTAGTTCTAGATCTCGCAATGATTTCATTCATAAGTCTTCCATACATTGTTCTTCATCATGACTTTCAGTTCCTTTGCTTGATTGCTTTTATTGAGTTCATATCAGGCTGGTAATCTTTTGATTCTTAATATTATGACTGGTTGTTCTGGATTTTCTTTCTTTCTTGGAATCTTCATGTTCTTCTTCATGTTTTTCTTTATCTCTTGGTTCCATGGAGTTTCTTATATATTCTATGCCCTAGAGATTTCACTTCTTCCCTTCATCACAGGATCACGGATATGGATGGACAACCAGGAATAATTTAAGGCTTCTCGTTGAAGAAGTCTTCTTCTGCGGTTGAACTGAACACGTACGGTCTTTCATGACTTCTACCATGGATATATATATTTCATCATCTTCAATGAATCATAGGATTAGCTCCCTCCTAATTCTTGCTTAATGTATAAGTTCATATAATCAGCTCCCTCCATCTAACAGAGTCCATGCTTCCATCTGCATCCTTATTATATTCTACAATGTATAATTGACTTTCTTTGTCTAACAGAGTCCATGCTTTCATCTGCATCCTTATTGTCGTCTGCAATGTATAATTGGCTCTCTTGTCTAACATAGTCTATGCTTCCGTCTTATTGTTTTCTACAAAACATCATAAGTCCTTTTTCCAATTTCCTCTCGATTTCTTTGCTTCTTCTAAGTCTCTTCATGATTGATTCGACTTATCTTGCAATAGCTTCCATATGATTTGTATTTCACTCTTTCATGTGTATTATCTAATGATATTTCTTTTCATCTTGTTTGTTCTTCCATAGGTATTGTTCTTCTTGGAACAAATTATCTTCCAAGAGATAGATATACAAGATATGTACAGAGATGATGCAAACAAGGTATGTACATAGACGATGCAAACAAGAAATAAGAAGAGTGTTGTTACCTTTTAGAAGAAGAAATCTCTTCCATCCTGCTTAGTCTTCTTTATTGGTTCCTTTTTTTTTGGCAATTGATGCTTCGTGTTTCTCCTTCCTTTTCTTTAGCTCGGGACAATGATTCTTGTAGTGACCATACTTTTGACAGTTGAAGCATTGCACTTCTGAAATGTCTTTCTCTTGATTTGGCTTCCTCCTTGAACCAAAATTCCTTTTGTTCCTGAAGATCTTGAATCTTTCTGTGAAATCTTGATCTTCGTACTTCTTTTGGGGTTTCTCTTTTGAATTGATCCTTGATTATTCTTGAGCACAACAAGTCCAAAGTTCTTCAAATGTCAGATACTCCTTCCTTGTGTTCATGCTTGCGGAAAATGCATCCCACGTCNAAGTGATCTCTTCAATAGCTTGTAGTTGATCTCTTAACTGGGAGATACTTACAAAGTATGATGTTATGCTATCATCCTCATTCATCTTCATGTCACAGAGCTCATTCTTCAGACTCATAACTTGTCCGATGTTTCTGACTGAGAAGAGATTTTTTAGGGCATCGTACATCTTCTTCGATGAGTCAAGATGGGATATGTAGGGTATCATGTGGTATTTTATAGAATCCACTATGATACTCATGGCATTGATGTCAACATCTTTGAACTTCTCCATAACTGCAACGTTTTGTGATTCCTTCTCTTTTCCTTATTCAAACTCTGGCTTCACGATCTTTCCTTTCATGATATCCAACACTTTATTCTTGGCAAGGATGAGGTCAATCCTTGTCTTCCACGCTCTGAAGTTAAAGTCTCCATCTAACTTAATCTCAGACTTCATAGAGTTAGTCATGGCTGCTTGACTTGGTCAAACCCTAGATTTGACCAAAAATTCAAACTTCATGTCTTGGCTTGATGAGAGTATCAGGAGATGCACTAGGCTAGGGCGCACTGATATGTCTAGAGATTAGGTAAATATATTCACTTAAGGTGCCTCAACAAGAGGATTAGGGTTTCTACAACTTCTCCTGCTAGTAACCCTGGTGGCAGTGTCTTGGAAGTTGGTTCTGCTAGTTACCCTAGCGACAATTCCTCAACGAGCTCAATATCCTAGCAGCTATGTTTCCTTCTAGCGTTTAGACTTAATGAAGGAGGTGTGGGCCCATAACCTGTTAGAATATAGAATATGGTGTGCTCATTTTACCATTGACGATACCCTCGTCACCCAACCATAGGCCGAAGCCACCCTCCAAGCACCTTAACCTTGACTGAGAATTACTCCAGAAGAAAACCCTAGGCTAGATATCCAAACAAGGTGTAGCGCATCTTCCTCCAAGGATAGCGCACCAACAATAGCTGATCAGATAGTCCAAACCCTAGCCAAGAGATAGTCCAAGCCAATACTAAAACTGCTAGCTGGAGTAGCTGCACTTGCAACTCTCCTCCACACGTGCGCACCAAAATGGGAACTGCACTGTGCACCATTTGCTGCTATGCAATTCTAAGATGTGTCAAATGAGAACTAGCGCCTTGTATTTATACTAGTTCTACCAGATTTGTTGGGGCCAACTTCTCCTTCTGGATATGTGTCTGTTCAGTATATTATTATTATTTCTGGCTGACTTCTTCTCTTGGAGGCTAATAACCTAATATAAATTATCTTCTTGAGCTGACAATACTTCTAGGGTTATTAGCCAACTCATTAGGGTTTTTTCTTTCTTTCCAGAGTCTTTTATTCTTGTCAGGTTTACACGTGGAGGTAAATACCTCCTGCAGCTACCATAATATTAACACAAAATGCACTTCAACAACCTCCAAAATGGTCTCTTATGTGAGCTCAATTTTTTGTCTTTTCGACTAACTTCAAAAAACTTCCATTGGTAAACTTAGAAAAGCTTCCTTTTTTGGTGAACTCTGAAATACCTCTATTTGGGTGTCTCCAAAATACCTCTTTTTCGACGATATCCAAAAAACTTTCATTGGCGATCTTGGAAAAACTTCATTTTTTGGCAAACTCCAAAAAACCTCTTTTTTGGTGATCTCCAAAAAACTTCCATCAATGAACTTGAAAAAAATTCATTTTTTGGAGAGCTTTGAAAAACCTCTTTTTCGATGGTCTCCGAAAAACTTCCATCGACAAACTTGGAAAAAATTAGAAGTTTTTGACCAAATCTACGATTTCTCTATACTGTTGATCTCAAGATCAAATGCGATATCAACCATAGATTCACTAAAATTTGCCTAACTTTGCCGAACTCTAAATTCTTCTTTGACGATCTTGAAAATTCTTAGAAGTTTTCGTCCAAATCCAAGATGAATTTGGACCATTGGTCTCAAGATCAATAGGATCTCAATCATCCATTTAACTCAGCTTCATGGCTGTCATGAAAACATGAAATACAACCTCCCAAGCCAAATTTTAACTTTCCAATATGTAGATCGATGCAATTAATCACCCCTTTCACAATTATGAGGGTAATCCAACCTAAAATGGCTCATAAATTTGGGGATTTCATTCAAATTTTACCATTTTCCCGAAATTTAATGTAGAATAAAAATATGCAACCAAACATTTGTCAAATTCATGTTGATTGTTGGCCCATATGGGTCCAATGTTAAACCAACACTTTGATACCAATCTATAATGTACCCAACTCCCATGTTGAGTCTTGTTACTACTAAATCGACTAACATATTGATTCAAATGCGAAAAATACATGCATCATGACATACAAGCTCATGCTATTACCATTAATTCTTAAAACGTGAATGTAAATGATTTAAACATGCAGAATGACAATTAAATACAAAAAAAAACATTCATACATAAAAAATACAGAGTAAATGCAACATTCAATCATAGCATTAAAATTGTAAATGACATAATAATGAAAACGCTCATATTTTAAAAATGTTTTGCACAAATAGTTGCAGACAAAAAACATCCCCCCCATCCATAGGCTCTGTTTCACTAATTATATCTACAACAAGCCAATCCCGAGTTGGGGCTATGAGTCCAATATGATGGATATGATCCTATGGGTGTATAATATCCATTGTAATAGCCCACATGCTCACTAAAACGTAGTGACGTGACTCCTACAAGAATTCCAAATTCCTAGTTACCTTCCTCATTAGTCTTCACAACCCAAGGGATGATATTTCCTTCTCTGCACCATAGTCCCTTAGACAATATCCATCCCCTCTAGAACTTCAACATAGATTAGCTAGGAATATCTCTACTGGGGGCTCTAGGAAATCTAGCTGCAACAAGAGGGTTCTCACTTCATTTGAAAAAAATTCTCTTTGGGCGATTTCTCAGCAAAAAACACTTATAGGAATGGTAGCTCCATTCTCAACATAATTTTCAACTTAATCAAGCTATCCTCAATACCTACTATGGATTCCCACTCTCTCCCAAAACTCAACTCCCAAAATTTCTCTTCTTCCTACTTGAATTTCCTTCTTCTCTGATGCTTTCTTGACTCATACTCTTCCACCATGGATGATTACACTCAACCCATTTTTTCATAACTGAGTGGAATGACTTCCTCACCCAACCTCTTACATGGTTTTCAATGATTGAGTTCTTAATAAGTCAAATGAATAAATAACAAAATGAAAACATGATTTATGAAGGTGGATTAAGAATCAAGGCAAATGAAAACCCCTCAAAATCCCCACTAAACTCCCTCTCTTGTGGAATCAAATCCCCCCCATTATTTTGTTCCTTACCCGTCTACAAATGACATTGTATTTAGTTTTATTATTTTCAATGTACTGTTTACATATTACATCTCTTGGCCCCTGATAATTCATAATATTTACAAATATACAATGCTACAATGGGTATTCTAATTAGGGTGTTACAATGCCTCCTGCAGGTTAACCTACCTTGTTGACCCCCATGGTACTGAGTGAATGCGACATAAGCCCCATTACTCACACATGTGGGGCTAGTCATATATGGGTTTTCAAGAATATTATAGAAGAGCCAAAACCCTAACATTAGTTAAGGGTTGAGGTATGAAAAAAGCCTAACCCTAACCCTAGATGGCTATCATGCTATGTTAAATAATAGGCCACTAAGAAGAGAAGGGGTTCCTTTCTTTTATTATTTTACTTGTTCCATAGTTGAGTAGAGCATATAGGAGTGGTATTTAAGAGCATAACATAGGAGGTAAAATTTTCTTAGCAACCATTTAGTTCACAATGTCAAATGAAACTCCATACAAAGTGCCCTTTTCTTTGTTACTTTTATTTCATAATTGAAGAAAAGAGAGAAAAAGCATAGTCCTCACCTTCTAGCTGGGTTTTCATTTTTGGATTTCAATTATTTCCATAAATTTTAGCACTAAGAGAGTATTAATAAATATGAGATCTAAGGAAAGAAAATTAAAAAATAAATGATTTTATAATATTACAAGATCTATTGTGACGAATCATTTTAGTAGAAAATCCATGACAATTTGCAAATCATATTGGTATTAGAGCTGTTGTTTTTGGGGTTTTTGTGGGAAGTTTTAGGATCTAAAAATTGTCTTAAGAATGAATTCGTAAAACCCTAGCCATCACAAACTTTCAGTTGAGAAACATCACATAGTACCTCATCCTTGAAGGGCTTGATGTCATAGGACAGATGAAATTGCTGGCTGACGAGGTGATATCATCCTTGGAGAAGCCACCCAATCATGTTGTATGGTTGTGGGTGTGGTGTTGTTGAAAAACCTGACCGATTGATTATCTAGGTTGGGTTGAGGTTCTTTTATCTTTTGTTATCAACAATGAAATGCAATAGGGTCCCCTTTACTCACATCTGTGAATGGAAGAGGCGATCCCCCTCCTCAGGATCTTCTGGTTATTTTAGTTGGATTGTTGTAGCCATGATGGTAGCAGTGGGTTATAAATCGATGATTTGTTTTATTTTATTTTTTTTCTGAATTAGATTCTAAGTCAGGGCTTAGGTATTTTATTTGAGCTCAACCACTAGTGAATTTTTTGAGCGACATTCATCAGTGTTGTTCCAAGAGATTTTGTGGAAGTCACACCACTTTACAATGTCCTTCTTCATCTTACCCTTATTTTCTTGCGGCTTGGACTGGTTTTCTTGAGGTTGGTTGTTTTGTGAGTTAGGGATACCTTTAACATACTTCGATTGTTGTGTATTTGTAGACCCAAACTCCCACTTATTTCACTTCTTAAATTTCTACTTGATTTTGATAGCATATCGATAAGCAACTCCCAGTGACGAGATGTCCAAAAATCCATTTCTATTTGGATGTACCTGTGTAGACCCCCTTGGTATTTTAGAACTAGATTTTGTTCAGAGTCTTTAATACCTAGATTAGTGTGTAAGGTATGGAAGGTATTTGTGAACTCCAAAACTGTTTGGTCCCTCTCCTGATGTATTGTGGTCCATCTCATGTACTAATCATCATAGTTTCCATCAGGGTAATATTGTTCCTTAACAACATTCATAAAAAAAATTCCAAGTGGGTTCGACCTCAAACATTCCAGACTCCTCTGTTTAATTTCGATCACAATAAATCTCCCACCAATTTTTGACATGGGGGATGACCTTAAGGAGTGTAAAGGTGATCTTTTCTCTATTAGAAAAATTGTGGATAGAGAAATAGCCTTCTAGCATATTTAACCACTTTTCCAAAGCATCCACATCTATCTGACCTTCAAACATGGGAATATACAAATTAACTTGTACCTTGAAGGGGGTGTCACATCCAAAGTGGATGTTTGAAGAATATGTGTCTGCTGTTGTCGACAATCTTTGAAGGATTTGGGAAAAATTCTCCATCATTTCGTCCCTTTGTCACGTGAGGGAATACTCAAGTAACATATTAATAGGATCTCCTTCTACCTCATCTGTATTTTCTTTGTTCATGGAAGGCCAATAGGGTTGGTGAGGATAGTATTTCAGAGGCTCAAATAGTTCGAGTCTTGACTCTTTATACCTTGACCTCGTTGGGGATATGCACACAGAAACAAATGGAGAGAAAACTACTCTGATACCACTAATCTGAATTTTAATGAGAACGAAATGAAGGAAAAGATGCAACAAAGAAACACACAAAGATAATTTCAATATACATAGAGATACAATAATACTCAATTTCTATTAATGGATGAAATTTGCAAAAAATATAAAAATAAAAAGTGAAATGAACTCTCTAGCATGGTGGCAGCTTATCTTTGAGAAGAGATGTGATGGCTATGATTATTCGCAAGGAGATGATTATATTGAGGCTCTAAAGAGATTTTTAACATAAATAATAAATGAGAAAAAACTAAACATCCAAAACCCTAACCTTGGGAGATGAAACACCAAAAGGTTTGTGAGCCTCGATGGGGGTAGTTGATACGTCAATTCCCGAGGGCATAAATTTTGCATATGATCTCCGTTTGGGGTGCTCAATAGCCCATTGGAAAGGTCTAGACGATAAGTACACATTATGAATGGGCCCGAGATATATCCTATAGATGTCTCCTAGTCACCACAACGTCAAATTTTTTTGTTTGGGGCCTCAAAATGACCCCAAAAGTTAAGGACACGGAAAACCGTATAAAAATCACCAAGATGGAAGACTATGTTTTGAGCCAATGGAATAGGTGGGTGGCCATTGATATCCACTTGGATCACTTACCAAGGTGAAATTGATGTTTTTAAGTTGAATCATTGGTTGAAACAATTAGGAGTGTATTTTAGTGTCCATAATATAGATGAAGAGTAAAATATTTCATTTGCTCAACGGAAACTAGAGGGACATGCACTAACCTGGTGGGAAATCCACACAAATACACTTAGGCTATAGGGTGATCCACTAGTAACTAAGTGGGAGATGTTTAAAACCCTCATCAAGTCCCAATTATACCATGTTGAGTATGTAGAGGACCAATGGATCCATTGGCATCACTTTAGGAAGAGGCAAGGGCAGAGTGTGAAAGAGTACACCACCGAGTTCGATTATGTTAGGTATATCTCCCAAGAACTCGAACATACTCCTCAAGAACTTGGGGGGTCTACAAAACCATATATGAAAGAAAGTGATTCTCTTCAAACCTAGGACAATTGATGAGGCTTGTGTGAAAGAATAATACTTGGAGAACATATGCCATAAGAAACAATAGCCAAGTGGTTTTAAACATAAATACCACCAAGATGATTCCAAGGAACAAAAGAAGAAGCGGAAAGGAAAATACAAGAAAATGAAATCCACTATACATTAGTGTAAGAATCCAAACATACTGCATTGCAACCATTGTAATATCGATGGTCACAATGAAGATAAGTGTTGGAAGCTACATCTATAGTTGAATCCAAAGAACTGTAAGAAGGAGGCCACAAAGAAGAAAATGCTAGGCATGGACTTACGTAACTTGGTAGAGAATAGATTGGATGTAGATGAGAATATTGTCTATGCTATAGTTCAAAAGGAGGTGAATTTTAGTTGCCTTTATCACAAGGAAGAGAAGGAGATGAAAAAACTCTTCCATATTAAGATCCATGTCAAAAATACCAAGGTGGATGCTCTATTTGATTCGGGTTCATTGAACCAACCCCATAGAAGTTCAATCTTGGGTTGGAAGTTCATGATCATATGATCTTGTCAGTGTTTCATGGAAACCTACATAGGAGATCTAGCTAAAGCAAGTACAAAAAAATATTATCAAGAAAGGAAGAGGGTTTCAATATGGAATAATGAGAAAATATATTCACACTACTCCAATGAAATGATGATTGATACATAGATCATGATCAATATGATACAATGAATGAGTGGAATACACTCATATATAGGGAAAACCATTCCATAATTAAGAAAATAAATCAAGCAGTTAGCTTTCCTCAGGAATGCATGCATGCATAATAGTGATGGTAAAAATAGAAAGTCTAAAATAGAATTAGTCAGTTAACTCCCACTGAACTAGTGTGTCGAAAATAGAAATTTCTCCAACACCCCCCCCAAACATCACTATGGATTAAAAAATGAGTCCTAGCTACTAGGCCATTTTAGGTACTCATGTACAATGCAACTAATGAACACTGACTAACAGTGAGGAAAGAGGGAAAACCACGTGGGAACAAAACCCCCCCTCAAAAGATAATGTATCAAAAGAAGAAAATGACAGTTGCTAGGCAACTGTGTTCTTCATTGCAAGATGATCCCGCAAATTCTTAAACTTATTCTCACTGAAAGTCTTCGTGAAGATGTAGAAATATTTATGGATCTGATGAAGTCCTTTGGCAACCTTTCATGCCTTGTACCTCTTGATCCCGTGGACCCATCTGCACCTGAAAATATTCATTTCTGGTGGAAGTGGAACCATATTCCAAGTTTGGTTCTATAGGAGTGAGTCATACTCATTCTGCATGGCTACTTTCCATAATGGATTGCCCACAACTCTATCGTAGTTCTATGGATCAGTATATTGAACCATATAACAATGCATGGGCATCGCAGGTTTTGAAGATGAAAGTACATGAGAAGGATCCTCATGTTGATATCACGTCCTCCTCGAATCCAATGGATTCCCTACAAGGTTTTCTGCTGGCTGAAGTGTGGTCTGTGCCTTCTTGGGCATCTGTTGAAGCTTCAACGCTAGCTTCTTATTTGGCTTTACTACCTGCTTATTTCCATGTACATAATCTGAGTGTATGGAATCATCTCTGATGTCTGAAACTGATGGAAGAACAAGAGTATATGCATGTTGCACTGGAGGTGCATGAAAAGTACTCTCCTTATGTGTAAGTAGAATAGAGGAGTCATCATAAAAAAACTTAGTGAATTTATACAACCTTGACTTGTGATCCACCTCACCAATTGAAATGATGGAATTGTCATGCATGTGAATTACTGAAACTGAATCTAATGTAAATTCAACCTTTTTACCTTTCTGAGCGATCTGATAAAATGAGAGCAGATTCATAGAAATCTTTGAAACATGCAAAACATTATGAAAACTTCCATTGTGGAGTTCCACTCTCCCTTCTCCTACTACTGCTACTAGAGTGTCATCCCCCATGAGAATAGGGGGTTTGAGCATGGACTCAATGAATATAAAGATTCCTCTTTCGCTGCCATATGATGGGATGCACCAGAATCTATAATCCATGAATCAGATGAGGAATTAATTGCAACCAGAGCATGATGATTACCTTTCTTAGGAGCATGATCTTCTTTCTTCTGCTTCTTGACTCCCTCTGGAATGAAGTTTCCAAGGTTTTTTTGCTGAAGTGTCTGTGCCATAAGATCGATATGTTTCTTCATGCATGCAGATTCTTCATGATTCGGTTTATTGCAGTAAGTGCATTATTTTCCCTTCTTCTTCTTCTTCTTCTTGAAATATGAAGAGTCTCTGGAACCTGAAGAATCGTTGAAGGGTTTGGAATATCCCTCCTTCCCGTTTTGTTTGGATGACCCTTTTCCATCATGCATGGTGAGTGCATGTGCTTTGGGATATTTCATGAGGCCCATTTGTATGAGTTTTGTCTTCTCTTATGTAAGAGACTCAATGAATTGAGCCAACGTAGGCATTTTCCAATTTGTTCCAAAAAGACATCTGCCAGAATGGGAATTGGAGACATATACAACATATTCTGGTCCTATCTTGGCCAAGATTGTTAGAATAGGTTGTTTCTCTTGTGTAGGATTACCAATACCACATTCACCCATGCTTAATAACAAAGATTTAAATTTAGTAAAAAAATCTTGTATATTATCAAAACTTTTAGGGTCTAAGGTATTCAACTCTACCTTAAACATATAACCTCGCATCTCATCCTGCTTTCCAAAGATTCATTCCAAGGTGGTCTAGATCTTATTTGGAGTCTTTCATGCAGCAACATGGAACCAAAAACCAATAGAGATTAACTCAAGAGGTAGTCCTGTGGCCTCATCCTTACGGTTCTCCCATCTCATCTTCTCAATCGCTGATGTAGGTTTTGTTTCTGTTGCCATCATCAAATTATACAATCCTTTCCTTCTGAGTTGGAATTTTGCCTTGGGCTTCCAATCAAAATAATTGTATGGTGTGAGTATTACGACCAAGTTTGACTATATAAAATTTGTCCTATCCATCTCTCCCATTGTTTCTAAGAACCCCTAAAAATTTACTCTCAATCTGCAAGTGAAAAATTAAGAAATCATGGCAGAAAGAGCACTTTAAGTGAAAATTCGTATCAGTTTTAAGAGATGATATTGCTGTTTACTTTCTGCGAAAACGGTGAGGAATCTTGCCAAACAGTTGAAAACCTACTTCCAAAATGGGTCTATTTACTTCTCACACGAGTCATTTGCTCAAAACATTAATATTTTTGGGAGAAATCACTGTAGAAAGGTACGACTACAAATTTGTATCAGTTTCAGGAGGCTATCTTTCATCTTACTTTCTGAGTAAACGGTGAGGAATCTCGCCAAATGGTTGAAAACCCATTTCCAAAATCGACTGATTTACTTTTTATGTGGGTTGTTTCCTCCAAAACGTAATATTTTGGGAGGAATAACTCATGAAAGTTAGGACGATAGATTTAGCTCGTCGAAACCCCGATTTTCCTTATTCTTTGACTTGTCTAGCTTGCTCCAAGCAGCATAGCTCTGATACCATGTGGGTGTTTCATGGAAACCTGCACAGGAGATCTAGCTAAAACAAGTACAAACAAATCTTATCAATAAAGGAAGAGCGATTCAATATGGAAGAATGAGAAAATATATTTACACTACTCCAATGAGCTGATGATTGATACACAGATCATGATCAATATGGTACAATGAATGAGTGAAGTGCACTCATATATAGGGAAAAACATTCCATAATTAAGAAAAAAAAATCAAGCAGTTAGCTTTCCGTAGGAATGCATGCATGCATAATAGTGATGGTAAAAATAAAAAGTCTAAAATAGAACTAGTCAGTTAACTCCCACTGAACCAGTGTGTCGAAAATAGAAATTTCTCCAACAGATCTGATATCCATTGGGATGGGCGAATAAGGATGTAGAGATGAAATTCACCAAACTCCATAAGATCCAATTTTTTATAAGTGCAAATTGTTAAATTTTCCAGCGTTGCCAATCATTCTCCAATGAGAGGCCATATGGGCCACCCTGAGGCTAGCCAAGGAGATTTGGAGAATCAACTAGTCTTGTGAGGTATTGACAAAAGGTAGGGGAAACATACAACCTCTGTTAGTCAAACCAAAATTCAAGACGAACGAGATGCTATGTGAGTCTAATGCAAAATTCAGGGGGAACGTAAAACCTCTGTGAGCATAGACAGTCTAGTGCAAAAGTCAGGAGGAACATACAACCTCTGTGAGCATAGACATACTAGTGAAAAAATTAGGGGGAACATACAACCTCTGTGAGCCTAGTCAAACCTTGTGAGCCATGAGCAAAAGTCAAGGCATCTAGCAAAATTTAGGTTGAATATAAAATTCCTATGTGCTAGAAACAAACGATATTCCTAATATTGCAAATGATATAATTGTTTTGATCTAGTGCGTTGGCACGTGTAAACATTATCCACCATGAAGNTGTTGAGTTGCAACTAAAGTCTTGAGTCTAGTTCTATTTTAGTAATGTTGAGTTGCAACTAAAGTCTTGAGTCTAGTTATATTTTAGAACTAAAGTGTAATGTTGAGCTGCAACTAAAGTCTTGAGTCTAGTTCTACTTTAGAACTAAAGTGTAAGTGCAACTAAAGTCTTAAGTCGAGTTCTAAGTTTGAACTAAAGCATGTCAGTCTCAAGTCTAGTTCTAAGTTCAAACTAAAGTGCTGAGTTGTAACCAATCTCAAGTCTAGTTCTAAGTTTGAACTAAAGTGTAATGATGAGTTGTAACCAATATCAAGTCTAGTTCTAAGTTCGAACTAAAGAATGAAGGTGAGTTATGTTTAATGCATGCAATCAAGTTACTATTTAGAGCTTCCCCTCTTCATCCTATATAAGAAGAGGTCGAACCCTCTCTTCAACACAGTTCTGCAACACAATTTTTATATGCAGGTTGAGGGTGAAGCAATAGAGGAGCACATCAGTGATAAAGAGGCAGTATATCAAAGGTGTATTTCAGCGAGGTGTTGTAAGTCTTTGTCAGGTCAGAGTCATCTTGGCAAGCTCTTTGAGAGAAGAACATTCATGGTGGATATTTGTAAGAGATCTTACATTATTAATGCAATAAAGGAATATTGTTTGTTGGNTTTCTATTCGATTATGATTTGGAATTGTTGAAGTATATTAAGATGGAATCAAAGTATTGAAGAAAATAAAAGAATTAATCCGCATAAGAAATCAAGCTCATAATTTAACATGGTATCAGAGCTCAGGGTATGTTAAATGTGTTGAAGTGCATCAATAGGTACACACAAATCCAAGCAAGATTGATTAAGTTTCCAGTGTGAGGACCATGACATCCTCCATTTTAGTCAGGGCCGAAGATAGGCTTGAAGGAGCTACCAACTTTAATGTGTGGAAGCTCCATATAACAAATATATTGCAAGAGCATGATCTTGAGTAGTATGTGAACAAAGTTGTGGAGGAACCAATGAATAATGCAAGAAGGATGGCTTTCAAGAAGAGTCAAGAAAAGGCCAAGTGAATCATCTTTGACTCAGTCAAAGACAGTATAATGCCTACAATGACTTCGTTGATGATTTCCAAGGACTGTATGGACACCTTAGTGAATCTATATGAGAAACTGGCTCCAAGTCAGAAGAGGACACTTAAGCACAAGATTAAGTATTTGAATATGGAGAAAGGTGAATCAATGGAATCTTTCTATTCTAGGATAGCTCAGATCAGAGATCAACTTTTGGTCATAGGGGTGACAATGGACAATGATGATATAGTGCAGGCCATTTTTGATGGTCTTCTTTCTTCATGGGATACCTTCTTATCTAGTGTAAGTGGGAGAGAGATTCAACCCACGTTTGAGAGGTAATGGCATGATTTACTTCAAGAGGAGAGTTGCAAAACTACTAGGAGCAAGCCAACGAAAGAAGAGAACTCAGATTTAGCATCAAGATTCAAGGGAAAGAAGAAAGGAACTTTCCAGAAAGGCTCTCAGTGGAATCCAAACACCAAAGGTACATTCAAAGAAAAGAATATTGATACATCTAATATTAAATTCTTAAGTTGTAATAATTTGGGTCATTTTTCTAAATATTGTTAGTTTAGAAAGAAATATCCCAGGAAAGGGAAACATCATGCCTCAACTGTTGAGGATGATGAATCCAAAATAAATCAGAAAAGTCCTTCTAATGAGAAAGAAAATAGGAAAGAATATTATTTGG
>JASDQU011249265.1:5352-18655 GCA_032191745.1 Picea mariana
ATTTTCATGTCACTGGAATTTTTCCACTCCCTAGCTCTAACTCCAATGTTTTTTTATAAGCCTTGAAGAGTTTCCTCTCCAACCTAATTCAAGTCTCTAGCCTAAAGTAGTTGATTAACCCTACAAACAAAAAATTCTAATTAATTTTAAATTTAGTGTTCGTTTTAACGGCTTGACTTACTCAAGGGATACGGTAGTGAAACTGATGTTGTTAAGACTCTAGCGAAAAATGAAACTTATAAGAGCACTAGAAAAGAAGGATTATCTTTCTTATTTTTCTTTTGAAATGATTTCAAGATGAGAAGAAAAAACAAATCTATGATAATTATTTTTCTTTTTGTAAATGCTTTAAACAGGAAAAACTTTAAATAAATTTTTTTCTCCTTCTTTAAATCAAGCGAAAGGGGAAAAAGTGAAAAACAAGACAAGAATGAAGCTGACCTCTGACCCACTGTGGATCACAAGGAGTCACTAAAGACACCAAACAGGCTGATAAACAACTCAAAACTCGCCCAAAACCCTTTCGAAATTAAACACAAGAAATCTTTAAAAAGATAAGAAAAATGACATCTGACCCAGGCTTTGACTGTAAAAACTAGAGACACTGATCTTAATCAAGAAACCCTGAGAAGTAAAACTTCAATCAGGGAAGAGGTTGACTGCCTCTTCTTAAAAATAGTTTCTTGACACATGTACGCTAATGATTCTTAAGAAGCCTGTGTATGTACACAGGCTGTCTATAAAGAAGGGCGCATATCTACGCGTGCTGACCCACAGTAGGTTGCGTACACCTCTGTATTTATTAAAAAAAAGAAATGAAACAGAATGAATAATAGGGTAGGGAGAACTGATATGGCACCAATAGGTGACCAGAATCCCTTAAAGACTCAACTGACTCAAAAAGAAACTCAAAAGTTATAAAACCAATCAAACACCCAAAAAACAATCCCCTAAAACCCTAGAGGCTTCCCCAGTATGCTCGGCAGTCCTGCTAGCAGGAAAACCCCCCTATGGCTACACTAGGGTTTACAATGTAGGCCTATCAACAACCGTTTAAAATTCTCCTACTTCTCTAACTACCCCAAACATACCCCAAACTTATGCAAGAAAAGTAAAATAAGAACGATCTGGTAACTGTACCTTTACTCTACGTCTGGTGTAGATCCTCTCATGCTTGAAGGATCTGCTGACTGCAAACCTCCTACCAAGGTTGGCCTACATTCATAGACAAAGAAACATGGAACTTCAACCATACATTTCATACATTTCATACATAAATAAGGGTTAGATGTTAGAATAAAACATAAAAAAAATGCAAACATTCAACACATCATGTTTTGGGACAGGAAAAGTACTTATTTTATTGCTAATACAATGATTAATTACAATGAGTGATGACTACTACTCCACGAACCTGGTCCAGGATCCTCTTCACCAAGATCCAAGGGCACCTTTGCATATCATTCTCCTCTCAACCTTCTTCTTGGGAAATGGAATGGGCTTATGATGGAGGAAAAAGGGAAAAATGGGGAATTCTGATGTAATTCTCGCAACAAGGTTGCAAATGCTTGGGGCAAGGAGGGGATGTGAAATGGGAAGATTTTCATTGTTCTTATGCTTGGACTTGGAACGATACCCCAACACCTCCTTTTATATGAGAAAAGGATGGTTATTCAGTTGGGTGATGGGATATAGGCAGTGGATTAGTTGGGAAAATACCCAATATCCCGTAATCTCAACGAATTCCTTGCAACTTTTTAATTTTTGCAACTTTTGCAAGTATACGCGGGTTGTAGTGGTGTATAATGCGTACATACATGATCTATAGTGGTGCAGCAAGCGTGTGTACACGGGAAGTATTGGTGTAGGGCATGTACATATTCAAAAAATGAGTTTTTAAGAAGAGCAACTCAATGATGGCTTGGAAAAAATTGCAAGTAAGAGGGCCCAATGCCAGGTATGCATATGTGGAGCAATTAGGGTTATAAAAAAACCATATTTCACTCATTTAAAGAAAAGTGGCCATGATGATGAACATTGTTGGAAACTACATCTTGAGAAGAGACCAAAATAGTTCGGTGGAAAGGGGAAGGCAAAGACTCTTTCTATATTGCAACAAGATCTTGGTTTTGATTTAGGAGACGAAGGAAATATCACAATGGTTGGAGTATAAGTTAAATATTCCGTTCATTCTATTTCAAATTCCAATAATTAATGTCATGATGATGAAAGAAAGAGGAATGAATTATTTCATATAATAGTTGTATCTAAACACACTAAGATAAATACATTGTTTGATCTAGGTTCCCAAGTAAACTTGATATCAGAATCACTTGTCAAAAAGATGGGTCTTGAAACTAAACTCCATCCAAAGACTTATCCTCTTGGTTGGGTATGTGATAAAGAAAAACTTAATGTCACCAAGCAATGTAGGGTCAAATTTTCTATTGCTTCAAAGATTATTGATGAAGTGGATTTGGATGTTGTATCACTTGATATATGTGGCATAGTGTTGGGGAGTCCTTATCTTTATGATAGAAAATAATTCTTCTTTCATCATGAGAAACATTATCACCTTACTAAGGGGGGAGTGGAATATATTGTTATATCCCATATCATGAGGGTAAACACAACCCTTGTTAGTGCAGGACAAATGAAGAGACTCATAAGCACTAATAAGAGATATGTACTCATGGTCGTAAGGGAAAAAGATGCCAGAAAATCTGACGCTTTCCAAGGATCTGATCCTTCAAATAAGAAATAACTAATTGATATTATTTCTAAGTATCATGATATTTTCCAGGAGCCAGATGGATTACCTCCTAAGAGGGGAATCCAGCCTGACAGACATCTTCAACAAGATTATCTCTTCCTAATGTGGGTATGTACATGCTTCTAGTTGTAGAGATGATAGACATTAATAAGTAGGTACAAGGCTTATTGGATCAAGGGGTCATCAGGCCCAATTCATCTCCTTGTGGTCCTCTAATCATGATGGTTCCAAATAAATATGCCACATGGTGAATGTGTGTCGATTACTGGGCCTTAAATAAAATCAAGGTGAAAAATCGATACCCTCTTCCTTGTATAGATGATTTACTTGATCAGCTAAACAATGTTGTTTATTTCACTAAGTTGGATTTGCGTAGTGGATACCATCAGATCAGGGTTGCAGAATAGGATGCATGGAAGACTGCCTTTAAAACCAAACATGGATTGTTTGAGTGGTTAGTTATGTCATTTGGGATTTGTAATGCTCCTAAAACATTCATGCGTGTGATGAATGATGTATTCATGCCATTTATAGATGATTTTGTGATTGTATATTTAGACGACATTCTTATATTTAGCAGGAATTGGGATGAACATGTAAGGCATGTAAAGAAAGTATTGGATACTTTTCAAAGGGAAAAGTTGTATGTAAAATTGTCCAAATGTGAATTTGGTAATACTACACTTGTGTACATAGGTCATATTGTAGGAGGAGGACAATTGAAAATTGATCCTTCCAAGATTGATGTAATTGTAAATTGGCCTGAGACCAAAAATGTAACCAAAATACAGAGCTTCTTAGGTGCAGGACAATATTGGAGGAGATTCATTTCAAACTTCTTATTTATAGCATCTCCTTTGCATGCCTTAACCAGTGTGAGGAACACTTTTTAGTGGGGAGGAAAGAAACATAAATATTTCGACACTTTGAAGGAAAATATTAGTACCACACCAGTATTAGCACCGTTGAATCTTCAACAACCCTTCGAGATAGAGAAAGATGCCGGCAGATACGCCATGGGTGCATTATTGATGCAATATCTGTTATCACTGAAATTTTGTCTGCAAATGGTTACAGGAATCCAACATCTCCAAACATCTATTAGTTCACCCACAGCTTCAAAAATGCATTTCTAAAAGGAACAAACTATACAACTAGTTAAAAAACTAACATGTGCAGAAGAATTATAGGAAGTGAGTGCACATGCATAGGTCATAAACATAAAAAAGGTGCACATGTGCTTAATGCACAACTGTGTATGCAAAAATCCACACACACCTAAGAATGATGCATTTATGGTTCTTGTCGACCCCTCACCCACTTTTGGTTCAAATCCCAAGTCGATTTTAACCTCAAATACGAGATGAATCTGAGTGGGGGGATGGTCAAAGACCTAAGGGTGCCCTAAAGGGACCCTTGTTCACACTAAAGACTAGTTGGATAATTCCTCAAAGATTTTCTATAAAATGAGACCATGGGTGCACTATGAATTCAATAATCTCATTGTATTGTTATGTTGCCTCTATTCTTCTACAAGGAACCTCTTTCCTTCTTGGAGCATACTAACATCATCTCATTAAGCCATTCACCTCACCTCTTGAGGGAATACGATTGGATTTCTTCACTATTTCCTTTCTAGTTTTCCATTTGTAAGAAGAGTTCTCACATAGGGGACTCAAGATCCCTCCCTTGGAGGAATATGGGATCCATAAGTCCCCCTTTTTCCTTGGTGTTTTCCCACTAATACAATCTATCTATTGGTGGCATGAATATCAATCAATTGTTTGATTAATTTTGGTTCTAATTTCCTTATGCATTGTAGTTTTGTTTCTTTAGTTGTTATTAGCTTAGTTTATTTTTTATTTCATGTGATTGAGTCATTTGACTCATACACTAAATTATGTCTTGTTCAGCTGAACCAACTAGACTTGCAAGTGTCCCTCTTTTGCTCATTCAAGTGGAGAAAAGGATACAACAGTTTGGTGATTATACTAGGGAAAGGTATCAATTTCCTCCATATTTGGGTTGTTTGAGCACTTCTTTTTTATCTATTTAACTTGCAGGGATCATAATCGGACCAGTCCTACCCGCAAAAGGCTAAATTCGGAGATGGAATACGAGAATTTCATTTAAAAATTTATTCCCGGACGCGTATCAGAACGTGCGTGGGTTTTTCAGCCCATAGACGCATCTTCCAAGCATGTGCGCCAAAAGAACTATGTTTCCCAACACATTCTATGCATAGTGCACCAACAGGTTCTTGTTTCTCTGCACATTGGCACCACATGCACCTTTGTCTAAACTGGGGCCTATGCATCTGTCTAGAAATCCAATATTGTAAGAGTTTTTTGTGATGTTTGGAAGGCCCCTAGCCTTCCAAATATTGATTCTATGCAATTTGTAAATGCACCACACTTAGATTCCCTCTCCACATGAAGGGTTAGTCAAAACATAGGCACTTAGAAGGTTAAAAAGAACCATATTTCTCCTCTTTTTCTTTCATTTTTCCACACGGATGGCCCGTTTTGATTGTAAAAGTTAAGTTAAGATCATTTTATATCACATATATAAACACTTTCATTGGGACTAGAAATAAAACTTCAATCATTGAGTATGCTCTTCTCTCACACCATAGAGCAATCTTGAGAATAATAAAAACGATTGAGGGAAGATTTCATCTCCCTTATAAACAAAATCTTTATGAGAGGACAAAGCCCCCCTAGGGCCCCTCTTATTTTCTTTTCAAAACATCTTAAATTTGTAAGGGCCCATACATGCCCACATGTTTAAAAAATTAGGATAGTTTTTTAAGCTACTTTCTTAGTTTACGTCACTAGGGGAGTTTAAAGATTATTGTAATGGGCCCATACATGCCCACATACTTGCAATCTAGGATAGTTTTTGAAGATTTCTTAGATTAAATCACATTAGGGAGTTTAAAGGACTGGTAAGGACCCATATGTTCACATGCTAGTTCTTTAGGGACTTTAAAATTCTGCAAGGTTTTACCAATGGCATCTAGTAAGATAGGTAATCAAGACTTGTAAAAGACCACATGAAATCCACATGTTGTAAGGTGACACCTAACTTATTAAAAAAAAATTTGGCACATTTTATCACTTGCTCACACACAAATTCACTACTCACTCACATAATTTCATATTGAATTGTGGAGGTTGAAGTAAGCTTCCTCCAAAGGGATTCCAACACCTCCCACTATTTCTTGAAGGAATTATTCTCTCCTAGTCAATTCAAACGAGATTGGTTCATGCCACCAATGTCTCAAACAACCACATCTAAATGTTTTCTAAAAACTCACTAAGTTTTCCTCCACAGAAGGTACCAAAATAATTTTTTAAGCCTAGGTAGGATCTCTGGGATAGGCATCCAAATAAGTCCCTGTTATCTAGTTCTCACATCTTCAAACATTAGAAGTTGACAAATAGGGAACTTTAAAATCCTCCAATTCAAGTGTTCCTAACACCACAAGGTAGGGAGATACCTGTGAAGGGTCGAAGGTTGAGGTCAAGTTGTTTTGTACGTCCCCCCTTCAGGCACCCACCTCTTGGATGAGATCCAACCTGTGACCCATTTCTGAGGATGAAAATCTAAATGTCACACTTTGACCGAGGTACCTAGTGACCAAATTTTAGGACATCTGCCCAGGTGGCAATTATGGGATGCAATTGCACCTTGATCAAATTTTTTGTGGCTATTTAGAAATATCACTAGCTCTTTCAGGATATGCACCCTCTACCCCTCATTGTAACTGATTATTTCATTCTTCACTAGTTCCTCTTTTGGTGGCTTCACACCCCACTGTTGAGTACTATTGGAAGGTCCATTGCTATTTGAGGAGAAGGACGTTACGTCTTTTTAGGACACAAGCATTTGTTTTCTTCATTCTCCCATGCAGACAAAATCCACCTACCCACATGTATGCTTCTTTTCAATTGATTTATGTATGATGCTCTTGTGATTACATGCGATTGTGAGATATATTATGAAGGTCCAAAATTATAGAAACACTCTTGTTCATTTATTTCTCTCATCACCATTTGAACACAGTTCACTTTTCTAGTCAGAGATCATAGGGGACCCATAGAATCCCCGTCATTCTAGATGCTTGCAAAATCTCCCTCCTATTCTATGAGGATTTCCTAGTTTTGCCAATTCACCGGCTCAACCCTCTCACACCCCTATGAGTGCTACTATATTGGGATCGAATTTGATTGGTTCCACTTTACCTGGGTCCACTTCCCAAGGTCATCCACCCACTAGCTCTACTTCATAAGAAGGTCGAGGGTACACTTCTTCTCAAGGGAGAAGTACACCCCCACTAAATCCCCCTCAAGGGTCAGTTATACCACTTGCTCACACCATGGCTGGAACCAATCCTCCACCATCACTCCATACGCCATATTTGGCCTCCGTCAACATACTGGATCTGAGCATGCTCATGAATGATCCTATATTGCACAACCCCACATGGTCTGCAATGCCTACCAAACTACCTTCGAACATTCCCAAGTTTGAAGGAAAGGTGGGAGAATATCCTGCCAACCATATCATGACCTCCCACTTATGGTGCTCTTAAAACAACATCATTGATGACTCCATCTGATTAAGGTTATTTTAACGCACACTCACAGGTCCATCAACCAAATGGTACATGGACAGAAAATCAGGGTCCCATGTGAATTTTGAATCATTGTCCAAAGAATTTTTGAACTTCTTTCAACTACTAATCCACCATGACAATGGTATAGAAATACTCTCTGAGTTTAAACAAACCTCAGCTACACATATCACTGACCACATTCATGAATGGCATCGACGATGTGGTTTATGCAAAGCAGAAACCACCAAGCAATAATTCCTTGATTTGTTTCTCAGATCACTCATCCCCCTCCTTGCCAAAGATGTGGCCTCCACCTTCCCCCAATCTGAAGAGGAATCCATCAGCAAGGCTCAAGAATATGACCTCATTTATGCACAACTAGGTTACTTATATATGATACTACTTGATACCCTGAGATCTGTACCATTCGGCCAGGACAAACCCAAGATGTCTCACTCAGCAGATGGATTGATTGGTGCCACAACACACCACAATCCGTACATCCAACCACCACCTATGTACGGTACACCCCAACATCCATCAATGCATGGAGGACCCCTTTGTTACCCTCCTCCCCCTTATTAGCATCCATGCCTAGTTGTTTCCCTCCCACCCATGAGTGGACCCGCATCGATACCCATGATGCACCTGACTGTCCAACCAATTTCTAGTAGCCCCTCTACCTTAGCTTACACCCTGAGCACTAGTGAAAGAACTACACCTTCCTATACAACCTACGGTTCATCACCACAAAGTAATATGTAGTTTCCATTTCCTATTCCTTCACATCCCATTGATCCTCCACAAGGAAAACCACATGCTGGGGTTAGCTTTATTCAACCCTCTCCTCTTCAATAATTTCAAAATTTTGAACAAATGAATATGGAAAACCCAGTCCATCAGTCGAATAATGACAAAAATAAATGGAAAAACTGAAATAATAATAATCTAGGACCAGGGGGAAACAAACCCCAGCAAAACCAACCTATTGGGGGAAACCAGAATCAAGGGAACCAGAACCCCCAAGAGGGCAATAACAACAAAATACAAGAGAGGAACAACAAAAAAAACCTTCGAACAAACTTCCCTTGTGCCCTTTGCGGTGAGCATGGTCATTATACTCACCATTGCCCCCGAATTGACGACTTCAAATGGATGAAAGATTCCATAACTACACCATGTCCTCCAACATCACCTACCCCTCAACAGTATTTGCAACAACCACCCCTGGCTGTGTTGAAAAACCCTATTCCACACTAAGGTGTGATGAATACCCAGCAGGATGTGCATCCTGCCCCACCACATATGGGACAATATCAAAACCTTGGGAATCCGTCGAATCACAATATCCTCCTTGGTAGTGAAGAAGAAATTCTTCTACAAACACACAATCCTTGATACAATGCACCCTCTGAATCTACTCCCACCACTTTGGAAGAAGTTCCAGTTACAACTAAAAAACCTTTGATGATTCATCTCCCTAACACTGACCCACCCATTCATATTCCTCGCATCCCATTACGACGGAATGTCAACAACCCTTAGGTAAGGGGGACACATAATTACAGTCTGGTCGATGACTTAGCGCAATATCCTGCAGCCATTTTAGTTTTGAAGGTTCTCCAAACTTGTCCCACTCAACTGAAATCATTGCTTTCCGTCTTGGGGGTAGTTGACCTTGCTGATACTAGACTCATCACATTTGATCTAGATTGTGGGGAACCCCGTCTCCCCACTTTGGTAGCTTTCCAGATACCAGTAAATATTTGAACATCATAATTCATCGATGTGTCATTGATGAAGGTGCATCCACATGCATCATGTCCAAAATAGTATGGAAGAAACTTGGTTCTCCTGAGCTAATACTATCCGCCGTCACTTTGAGAACTTATGATGGATGACCATCCTCTCCTGAAGGGCTCTTTCAAAATGTCCCCATTGAACATGGGGGAAAAAACATTCTTATTGACATTGAGGTTATCAACGCCTCGTTCAGATACAACATCTTGTTTGGACATAGCTACATGTATGCTATGAAGGTTTTGGCCTATTTTGTGTTTTGAACGATGATGTTCCCCCACAATGGGAAGATCATCACCATATACCAAGTTTCACATTACGAACCCAACCATTCCTCCAACATTGATAGCATCCTACCTCTTCTCCACACTAATTCTGATGCCTACCCACTTGTAGAGATGGGCCCCATAATTTTCATAGACCCATCCTTGTTGGGGACATACCATAGAGCATCCCCGCTCATACACCCCTCGACACAAGTGTCTTTCATATCTTCCAATGGAACTCACAATAAAGATACCATTCCTCCCATAGAGGATTCTCCACTCCCTAACGTCCCACTAACAAAAGAAATCCTACCTCAGGAACCCCCTGAGAAACCACTAACACCACACATCCATGATTTCACCCTCCCCCAGGTTTGAATCCTGGTTTGGGAGGCAATCCCCCAAGCCATTACTCAAATCCCCTTCTTCTAGCACCCACCATACGTACAATATTTTCAGGTAGCCGCAATGCTTACCCTTCCCAACATGGTGCTTTCCATTCTGGTATGGTATATACACCCACCCGAAATGGTCCCTCAACCATCCCTTCCTCCCCANACAAATAGATGTCCCTCTCTCCCCAAGTTACACAGTCTGATCAAACTTCCTCAAGCAACCACACTGCTCATCACTTCACCAACCAAACCTAGTACTTCCAATGCATCCCCTACTACAGGCAGTAAATGACTATGAACCATATTCGTGTGTGCCATCTATTTAGAGTATGGACACTACCCTCACCATTTCCCTGCACTACCTCAGTTTTGACAGACGCTAATGACAAAACGCCAAATCTTTCAGCAGGACCCCTCTCTACCCATGTCATCAAGTACCTAATTCACTGACATACATTATGTCACGACTTTAGTCAATGAAAGGATGATATGTCCTTTCTCTCTCTGTGACTCACTTGATCATTTCACATACCAGTGTCCCATGAACATTGACTACAGGAATCATCAAATGACCCTTATTCAAAATCCTCCAATGACCCCACTTTGGGTGATACAAGTGATTCCCACTATTCCCTCTTCAGATAATTTTCACATCATCTCCCCTAAAGCTGAGGAACTTCCTACCCCTCCATGGTTCTTGGATAGACTGTCTGAGGATTTTCCCCCAACTCCCTTAAAAATTCTCTGGCTCATTTCCCTCAAGAAGTTTTACCCCCAACCATAATCTACAACCCACAATATCTAGACATTTGGTTTATGTCAAGCACCCTATTGCACCATAGTTACGATACCCCCTCTACATATTCACTCCCTAAAGATAATCACATGGTGACAGTCACCAATGTTACTTCCTTGGATCCCCTATATTCTCGCACTTTCCACTGTGATGAAGATATCCTAGAGGAACTAACTGCAACTGATTGCCCACATAATTCATTCCATCATAGAGATCTCTTTCTTTCCCAAAGCCTTTGACCCTCCTATTCAATCCTTGTTGGCACAGGGGTAGACCCAAGGTTCATCTCCAAGAGCACACCCCTAACTACTGGCCCTTTCGGCAACACCTACGAAGCAGATGCAGTCTCACCTGAATAAATTATAAGGGGGTTGCAGGACATAGATGTCTACAATGAAAGGGAATATCAAGTGGATCTAGCACAAGAATATCACAACCTTCATATATCACTTAACAACTTAGATCTATTTTTCACATCTACTTTTCAGATCTAAAGCAATAATGCAATCACAGTATATCAAAGACAAACACCAAATACCAATCACACACAACACAAAATATACATGGTTCACCCTCTCTCTAGGGCTATGTCCACAGAACTGTGCTATAATATATTGAGGTAAAGCATACAGTTCTTGTCTGGGCTCTTAGCTAGCATATCTTCTTTCTTCTCCTCTCTTTCTCTTCCCTCCCTGTGCACCCAGCTGCAGGGTTGATCTTCGCACCTAGATGAAGATCTTACAATGCCAGAAGGCTCCCCCACTTAGCACTTCTCTCTCATAATACAATAATCACTCAAATCAACAATGAAAACCTATCTTGACACCAACCCGATCCAGGTCCTCTTGACCTTTATTTATACATTACAATAGCTCACCGACAACCTTAGGCTAAAAGCTAGGTGTCCAAAACCCTAGATACCAAAACCCTAGGTGTCTAAAACCCTAGGTCAACTTGACCCATATTTTCAAGGCTTTGCCAGCGTATCTTTACTTCCTTCTCATGCAGTGCTCCAAAGCATCTAATGGTGGATTTTTATGCTCGCTGACATGTCCACAATCCTTCTTTTTTTCTTATCTGTCATCCCTGATATCCTCGCCTAATGACTTTCTTTCTCAGGCTTCGCTCCGTCTTTTCTACTCTTTTTCTCACTTCAACCTAGTATCAGTCACTGTGTCTTCTACAAAGTTCACATTTCACCTTTTCCTCCTTGGTATTCGCTTCCTTTAACAACCCAGGGCCAACAGGCCCCCAACACTCACCTACGACTCATCCTAAGGCACTTCGGATCCGATCTTCCTATTTTACTTCAACTCCAGGCTGTGCAGTGTATCCTTTTCTTTATTCTTTATGCCTCCTCTTCCTCCTTGTACATACTATATTTTATGTGTCTGGTACCCAGTTTCAACTACACCTAGTACCTAGACCCTTTTGTTCATCCTTCTACTGAGAGCTGCAAGGCAACTGGTTTTCATAGTACAAATTCAACCGACTCGCATTCACTAATCCTTCCTCCCATTCTCCAATCAATATCTTCAATTGCATGAATCCATCTATAACATAAGATATCTCATATGTACCTAGACAATGCATTCTAAAGTTCCCAGGATGCTTGATGAACGTTTTATCATAAACCAACACTAGATCTCCCTATCTAAATTCCTTTTGCTTGATGTGCTTGTCATGGTAGGCCTTCTCTCTTTCCTTTTGAACTTGTTGATGGAATCCTACAATGAATTGATCTTCCTCAAGTTTGACCAAATATTCAAGCCTCTCTTGAACAACTCTAGTATCATTCATACCTATAAAGGCATCAATTCTTAGGCTTGGTACCAAATACTCCATTTAAACAACAACTTCGATACCATAAACCAACTTAAAAGGGGTCTGCATTGTTAGCTTCTTGCAAGTGGTTCTATATGCCCATAAAATTGTTGGTACTCTCAAATCCCAATCATCTCTGTTCATACAACAAATCTTGGTTAGTGTTGTTTTCAAAATCGTTTTGAATGCTTCAACTATCCCATTTTCTTGAGGATGTGATAGTGTGCTCTTCTGATGGTGGATTGTAAATTCTTCAGTAAAGGCTTCAACTGTCTTATTTATGAAATGTGTTCCTTGATCACTCATGATGATATTTGGGCATCCAAACCTGGTTATCATGTCATAAAGTATGAAGTGTGTAGCTGCAGTTGCACTACAGTCCTTGATTGCTCTTGCTTTGGCCCATCTAGTCAAGTACTCTATCGCAGTGATGATGTATCTTGCTCCTGTACACTTTCCTAGTGGATTTATAGGTCCAACAAAGTCAATGGCCCATTTCTCAAATGCTTGTAGGGTAAATTGTGGTGCCAATGGCATTTCATCTCTTCTGGATGGTTTCCCAACTCTCTGGCATACATCAGAGGCTCTAGAATAGTCTTTATCATCTATGTGTAAGGTAGGCCACCAAAGGCCAGCTCTAAGAACCTTCTGGGTAGTTTCTTTACCTACATAATGTCCTCCTACGATTCCCTCATGAGCTTCTGCAAGGATCAGCGGTCATTCTGCCTCAATAAAACATCTTCGCAATATCTCATTTGGGCCCATCTTGTATAGATGTCCAGCTATAAGTGAGAAATCTGCAGCGTGCACTACTAGCAGTTTCTTCTA
>JASDQU011249268.1:0-14088 GCA_032191745.1 Picea mariana
CCACTTAAATGTTCAAGTACAAGATGATTCAAAATGAAAATGTCTCCTTGGTATATATAGGAGACTAGGAGGTATAATTACAACTAATGGCCTAAAGCTGACATAAATAAAATAACATTACTAATATAATATGCCCCAATTAAGGGGTAATGAGCCAATATTAGGGCTTAACATGGTAGGAATGGTATTTTTCGGTGCTACAAGAATGACATCGTTCTTGCAACGAGTAATTTTTAACACTGCAAATTTGAGTACTGACACCACCAACCCCTCACATGCATTCAATTTTCAGTTTTAATAAGTCAAAGGAGGTAAATATTTAATAACAAAATAATTTATTGGAGGTGACATATGATTATAGGCATGAGGACTTTCCTCACCCCCCACCCCCCCTTTTAGCCCCCCTCTCTTGTGAAATCATATCCCCCCATGACTCTATCCTTAATCGTCTGCAGTCAGTGATGTATTTTAATTTTATTACTTTCGATGCCCAATGTTTACATATTATATAATTTTGGGAGTACAGGAAAATTGACAAAATAATTCATAGGATAGCATGCCCACAAAACCGGTGCTGGTGGGAATGGTGTTTTTCGTTGCTACAATAATGACGTACACCAAAGCATGTTTACTCACTGAAGCATAATTTTGGGAGGACAGGAAAATTGAGAAAATGTTTACTCACTGAAGCATAATTTTGGGAGTACAAGAAAATTGACAAAATAATGCATAGGATAGCATGCCCACAAAACCGTTGCTGGTAGGAATGGTGTTTTTCGGTGCTACAAGAATGACGTCGTTCTTGCAACAAGGAGTAATTTTTAACACTGCAAATTTGAGTACTAACACCACCAACCCCTCACATGCATTCAATGATCAGTTTTAATAAGTCAAAGGAGGTAAATATTTAATAACAAAATAATTTATTGGAGGTGACATATGATTATAGGCATGAGGACTTTCCTCAACCCCCAACCCCCCTTTTCTCCCCCCTCTCTTGTGAAATCATAGCCCCCTATGACTCTCCTTAATTGTCTGCATCCAGTGATATATTTTAATTTTATTACTTTCAATGCCCAATGTTTACATATTATATCGCTTGGCCCTCAACCCTTCATCATATATACAAGTATGCATTTCTAATTTGGAGATCAAAATTGGGGTGTTACAATCAATATAATAAGCAAGAACTTGAAATAAAAGAGTGAATTCACCCTTAGGGTTTTCAACATTAGCACTAGAATCACCCAAATAATCTCCAAATGAATGATAAACAATTATAAATGATTTAGAGATAAATTTCAACACTAGAAATATAATATAAACATGTAACAATATTCTAGTAAATTAATTAGAAGCTATGTCTATGTATAAATTAAATTTTAAGCATAAAGCCTATATTTAGGTTTCTTCAAATCTGATTTTTATTGTTGTTGTGTAATTTCTGGATTTGAGAAATCCCTAAAATCAATCAAAAACATGATAAACAAAACCTTGAAGCACAATATTATTGGGCCAATTTGCCTCTTTAGGTTTTAGAGATGAGAAATTAAGAAAAAACCCTTGATAAACTAGTCTAAGAGATAAAATAAACCATGAACTTTACACTAGACTAGGAAATAAATACAAATTATGATTTTTCTTTGATTTTTACCACTAGATTTTTTTCCAAACAAAATAAAATAAAATATTTTCAATTTTGGGGTTTTATGGTTGGTTGTTTGGAGAAGACAAGTGTCTTATTCCAACTATGGCTTATGGGGTCAAGAAGTATTCCCCTCTTAGAATTGGCCTATCTTATCTTAATGGATTAGGGCTAAGAGACTAGAACCTATTGAGGGGTCATAAATCCCTTTAACTCAACAGTAGGAACCAAACTCGCCATCGAGGCCCAATTAGACTCTGCAACATTTAATGGTGGAATGATTCTCCAGATCTATGTAATCCAACCAATTAATTGATGGGATTTACGTAGTGATCTTCTCGCGAAAAATCCTCTTTTAGTTTGAACATTCTCTTTTGTATTTTCTTTTATAGGTGGGACCGATACAAGATAAATGTTGGTATAAACCAGTTGGGTAAAAAAGGGGGAAAGCTTGACTATTGAAGAAGGCTAAGCTAGGGATAAACCACGTGCTCAAGCATGTAGACAATGATTCTTACACCTACAACAAGCCTAGTACTAATACATTAACCTGATGGTGTTCCAATTATTGACTGAGATACGATTATCAGAAGAAAACACACATGCCTTAGCTCTAATCATCAATCACATATTAACACAATGATTTACTTTCCATCATTAGAGACAAGAACTATAGAAATATTGAATCAAATAACTTATCAACAGATTCAAAGGCTCTTACTCGTTACATCATCCATTCATGAAATAAAGTCCGAAATAATTATTCCTTAGATCCAATCACACACGCTTTTGATGAAAAAACACAAACTTGTCTTTGGTCCAAAAATGACTTCTCAATTAAGGTCGCTCCGAAATAGTTATTTAAAACTCCAAAAATGAGGGTCTTTTCCAAAACCATCGATCTCTTCTAACAGGTTGATCCTCTTATCTATAATATATTATTAACTAAAAATAACTATCAAGAGTGCAAGCTAAGTAAAATAGAACATCGCCACATGGCACTTTCATCTCTCAGACTTCTATGAGTCATCAAATGGTTTCACTTGAGTGTATGACTGTTCTCGTACCTCAACCATTTGACGAAGAGATCCTCGCACGTGTTGGCATACGGGAATCTATGTTGGTCCATCGGGGCCGAAAGGATCTCCTTTGTCTCCACTGCTAGTGACCGATACTTGTCTACTCTAGTACTTAATTGTTGTAACATTGTTCGCGCCTTGATCAGGTGCTCCATAAACTGTTGTACTTGACCTGGCACCATGTTCGCCACCTTTTCTATCTCCACAGCCCACGATGAGTCTTGTTCGACATGTAGTTTAACTATGTCATGCAAGTCGACAAAGTCATCGGGTGTGCCGAATTCTGGAAAGTCGATGTCTCTCATCACTCGATTGATCTTGGTCCAGCTCTTTTCACACTCGGCCCATTTCTCTTGGATTTCCTAATAAAGGTTCTTGGGCCATTTTCACCCAGTATTTGGATGACTTCTTTATGCAGTCGATGTTTCTATCCCTTAGTACCCGAATGTCGTGCTCTTCGGCGTCTCGGCCCTGTTGAACCGTGCTGATATAATTGATCCTTTCCACTGCTTGGTGTGCTTTCTCATACCATATTTCCATATCCTTGCATGTCACCAGTGCCATGAGGGTGTCTTCTTGTAAATCGTTTATCCCTGTAGTGAAAAAGTGCCGCTCATTCCTAAATTTATTGTAGGCATCCTGGAATTCTCTTCTCAAGAACACTTTGGCCCCTGTGGAGTCCTGATAATATTTTTCCAAATGGCATAGATTCTCCAACTCCTTCAGTGCAGAGGCCAACTCATCTTCATCCTTCCTTGCTCTATCCAAGGTGACATCTGTGATTTCCATCCCTTCGTCGATAAGCTTAGAAGTCTTGGCATGCTTCGTGCTAATCAATTTTTCCTTTGTGGTGATGAGGATGGAGCTATCTAGAGTAAGCCTCCTCTTCTTGGTGGTTCTCTTCATGATGGCTTTCCTTTTTTGGTCGTAGGCGATGGCTTGTATATCGGTGACCTCATCCACAGGTTTGGGTATTCGTTGCTCTCCCCAATTAAGAGTGTTTCCCAGGATCTCAATGGTTAAATTTGTTCAAGGCTGGGTTCTTGAACCTCTTTTGTGTGTTTTGAAAGTTCGGCCTCTAGTTGTTTCTCATCGGGAGGTAAAGTACCGGCCAAAATTGATGCATCAGGGGCAGGCTCGGTACTTACTTGATAATCAACTATTGAGATGTCGGTTTCCTGCTGTGGAAATTCTTCTTCTTGTTTGCCCGAGCCTAGCTCGTCCTTCGGGCTATCCACTTGGATCTCCAGTGCATCAAGTAGCTCATTGTCTAAGACACTTTCGAACTCACATTGTCTCAAGCCTCCATGGGAAATTCACACCATATGAAATGTGGAAGACTTTGATGGATCTATTCCAAAACATCAACGACCATAGGAAATTGGCGCTCAAAGATAAACTCAAGAAGATCAAGATGGAGAAGGGTGACTCCATTCCAAAATATCTCACGAAGTTTGTCCAATGTCAAGATGAGCTGGGGAGTGTGGGAATAACAATTGCTGATGATGATTTGGTGAGCTTAGATCTCCTAGGACTTCCCAAGAGTTGGCACAGTTATCAAGACTCTGTCAATGGAAGGGAAAAATTGCCAGATTGGGAAAGACTATGGTCAGATTTGGTGCAGGAGGAGTTCAGGTGGAACACCAAAGATGGTTTTTCATCAAAGCATGATGATGAAGAGGATTGTGCTTTGGCTGCCAAGGCAAGGAAAGGGAAGGGGAAGAAATTCCATTCAAAATCTGAGTCTAAATACAAGAAGATAGATTTGTCTAAAGTGAAGTGTTTTCACTGTCACGAACATGGGCATCTCGCTACTAACTGTCCACAGAACAAGAAGAATAAGAAGGTTGTTGGAGCTGCAACTGGTGAGGCCCTTGCCTCACAATTTGAACTTGACTTCTCCTTGATCGCATGCATGGCGTCAAGTGCATTGAGATTGGTGTGGTATTTGGATAGTGGTGCTTCCTTCCACATGACGGGAGATAAGGAGCTTTTTAGTGACTTGGAGGAGAAAGATCTCAAAATGCATATAGAGATGGGCGACGATGGACAATACTGTGTGACTGGAATTGGTACCATTACCTTTGAGAGGGATTCAAGTAAACCATTTCAATTGAAAGATGTTATGCATGTTCCAGGTCTGGAGAAAAACTTGGTCTTAGTCTCAATGTTTGAGGATAGAGGCTATGATGTTGTTTTCAGTGATGGAAAAGCCTTCCTGCAACATAAAACAACAGGTCAAGTCAAGAAGATAGGGATTCAAGTCAAGAATCTATACAAGCTAGTGGTATATGGTTGTTCTTCCATGATGGGAAAGGAAGAAAAAGTTGTGAGCCGGTATGAGGGAGAATTATGGAACAGGCAATTGGGCTATCTTCATCATGGAGCCTTGAAAATCATGCAGCAAATATCTACTGGACTTCCAACGAGAACACTTTCTCAGTTAGATCAGTTCAAGGGTTGCACCATGGGGAAGTATGTAAAGTCCACCCTTCATGAAAAGGAGAACCATGCTTCGATGATCCTCGAGAGAATTCACACAGACGTGTGTGGACCATTATTGGTTGCTTCAACAGCACAACATAAGTATTATGTTATTTTGTTGATGAATTTTCTCATGAATGTTGGATCTTCTTCATGCAGAAAAAGGATCAAACATTCTCAAATTTCTATGAGTTTAAAGCATTGGTGGAGAAAGAGTCGAGGAAGCAAGTGAAGTCTCTGAGGAGCGATAATGGTGGAGAATACATCTCTAATGAATTCAAAGACTTCTGCAGCAAAGAAGGAATTCAAAGAGAACTCATAGCGCCTCATAACCTATAGCAAAATGGGGTCGCGGAGAGGAAGAACAGAATGATCGTGGGTGAAAAATGAGTGATTTTGCATGATCAGGGCCTACCAATGCATTTGTGTGCAAAAGCATGCAACACTGCAGTTTATGTGCAAAACCATTGTCCTCGTAGAATACTTGGCATGAGTACACCTGGAGAAGATTTCACTGGTAATAAACCTGATGTTTCTCATTTTAAGATTTTTGGCTCATCTGTTTATGTGCATGTGACCAAGAACGCCAGGAAGAAGTTGGAGATGACTGTTGAAGTTGGGATATTTGTGGGGTACACAGAAACACCCCATAATTATCGTGTATTTTCCTAACAGTAATATGACTGTTATGTGACGGGATATAAAATTTGATGAGGGGAAAGTGATGCGGTTGTCACTTGAGAGGGAGCTAGACTTGCATGCAAAGGAGGAACTGTTGGTTCCCAAAGATGAGTCTCAAGATGTGGATCAACCACATGAGAAGGTTCATGGAGTGGAGAAAACCACTCATGCATAGCCATCCATCAGAAATGGCAGAAAGTGCACCACGGAAGCTGATAGATTGAGACTAGATGTTGCACAGAATGTAGGAGTCCCTACTTCACAACGCAGATAGAGACAGTCTCATGATCAATTTACTGGATACATGGCTCTCATGAGAAAATTTATTGTGACTGAACCATAATCCTTTCAGGAAGTAGTGTAGGATCCCACTTGGTTTGATGTAATGGTGGAGGAGTATGACTCCATTGTCAAAAATAGTGCATGGAAAATTGTCCCAAGACCGGTTGACAAATCAGTGGTAGGTTCGATATGGATCTACAAGGGTAATATTTTAATCATTGTTCTTTATGTTGATGATTTAATACTGACTGGTGATGAGCATTTGATACACTCATGCAAGGAGGACCTTGCAAAGGAGTTCGAGATGAAGGATATGGGCCTCCTTCATTATTTCCTTGGATTGGAAATATGGCAGCGAGATGGTGAACTTTTTGTGTCTCAAGGAAAGTATGCAAGGGAGATACTGGGAAAGTTTCACATGGAGGGCTGCAAACCCATGGATACTCCTCTTCCAGGAAACTGGAGGAAAGAGGATGCTACTTTTGGAGAGGTAGTGGATGCTACTTTCTATCGATATTTAGTGGATTTACTAATGTATCTAGTGAACATGAGACCAGACATTTGCTATGCGGTTAACCAGTTGGTTCAAGCGATGGTTAAGCATGCCAAGATATTTTGGAAGGTGGGTAAGCATGTCCTGAGATACCTGAAGGGCACATATGAGTATGGATTATGGTACAGACAGACGGATGAGGTGAAGTTGCATGGCTTCACAGATGCAGATTGGGCGGGCAGCCCAACAGACACAAAGAGCATATCAGGGGGGATATTTAGTATCGGATCTACAGTTGTTTCTTGGTACAGAAGGAAACAGAGATCCGTGGCACTCAGTTCAGCGGAAGTGGAATACATGGAAGTGATTCAAGCTGCATGTGAGGCTATCTAGATGATAAAGATCTTGGTTGGTTTGTTTGGTTCTCATTTAGATCCGATAGTGATTCATTGTGATAATCAGATTTGAATTAAACTCTCAATTAATCCTATGTTTCATGATAGATCTAAGCATATATATATCCGGTATCATCATATCAGATATTGTGTGCAGCGGAAGATCATGTTGCTTCTGTACATTCCTACGGAAGATCAGGATGCAAACATTCTAACGAAGGCGCTCACCAAGAGAAAATTCGAATACCATAGAGACAAGATCGAGGTGAAGGATAATCCCTTTCTTGATGAGAGGGATTGTTGAGATTCAACAAGAAGATCCTAGTGAAAATTATGCACCTACACTAGGATGGATCCTCGGGCTATTTTTAGGTGGAATTCTATTTTTAGATGATGAGCAAATTCTATTTATAGATGATGTCTATTTATAGATGGTGAGCGAATTCTATTTATAGATGTATGTCGACTATTATTATCCCTTAATAATAGTTGGACAATAAATATTAATCTATTATCAATGAGCACTTGGAAATAGTTAACTGAAGTGGAAAATGAGTTAGCTATAGGAAATTTGAGTTCAAAGGTTGACTGGTGGGACAGGCAAGTCGAATTAGTTGTAACTGAGTGATTCGAAGTTGTAACAGAGTTGGATGTGTAGTTATGTGTGATTGATCTTTCTTCTTGATATTGCAATTGGCGATCGTTTTTTAAATTCCGCAAGAATATTAGTAGAAACGATTATGTATTTAACAGTGGCATATAATTGTTAGATCGGGAGAATCCAGGCAATACATCATTTGTATTAAAATTTATACAACGCGCTCATCCAAATACCAATGTCCTACCTTGGATATCATTTTCTTGGTTGTCGTCGATAGCCTTGGGCATTCCTTCTTAAAAAGAATAAAATAAATTTGGGCGATGAATTCATCAMAGATGAGGGAGTAATATTTCTTATACATGTTTTCCCATAGCATGTTGAAGTAGACATGGATTGGAAGCTCTTCAACATGCTAGCTCAGATTCACACCGGTGAAGACATTCCTAGTGCACATGACATCGAGCARGTATGAAGCCATGTAAAAAGTTGGTGCTTCCCCTTCCTTTGTCGTTTGAGCCTRCAATAAATAGATGCTTAGTTGCTTGGAGATTATTTCTCCCCAGTTGAAGGTGCACCTAGCGATCAAAATTGCATATGCCAAAAGCATCCATGCCTCCCAAAACTTGGAGCAATCTTTCTCTCCATACAACCGGCATATAAGATCCATCAAATAGATGTATGGCTCCCTAAAGTTAACCATCCCATACCAGCCAGTGCTATGGCTGGTAAAGTTCTTTTCCTCCCTCCACCATGAGGCCATCACCCGGCTAGTGTCGTGGTGTTCATAGAACTTCACCACGAAGTCTATGTTTAGCCGCTCCTCTGGGTCTCTGAGTTTGTAATACTTATGAACTTCTATCGGGAGGAAAACTCTGACACACTTGCCATTGTCATCATTGATTAAACATTTATCTGTGTATGTGTGGTCGATGAGCCATTTCAGGACCTCTATGCAGAGTAAAATCGGGGTTCTTCTTGCCACCATGTGTAGATATGACCATTAGATGTTCAGGAACACCTGGTCTTAAAGCGCCCTTACGTCCAAATCACTGTGTGGCACATATTATGGGTATTCTTCTCAGCTTCTCATGTTAGAGAGATCCCCCCACTGTGGGAGCGTCATCTTAGACCTGGTGCTTGCCTCTATATCACCAAAGGTCAAATTTTGGATGAAAATCTTCTTCGTTGTTGTCTTGACGACAGGCTTTGGCCTAAGGATGTATTCCAATTTCCTGGTGATCCCTGGAGAAGAGCCTTTGCCTGTCTCTGGTTCTTTTAGCTTTGGTGCTCTTGGTGAGTGTCTGGTGGTTGGATTTCTTGGTGTGCAACTTAAGTTGAATCTCATAGACTGTGTAAAAACCGGATAAACACATATAAATTTCAGCCATGTAATATTTACAGACTCGTATACATACCTCTAAAGCTTGTTAAAACCTGGTTATTTTTATAATCATGGAGTTGATATAGCCTTTGAGTTTCTCGTCTTTCTCCTTCAAACGCTCTAGAATTATCTTACACGCAAAATGATTTCGTTCACAACAGATCAAGAGATTTTAAACAGGAAAGATCTTACTGTGTTGCATCAACCATTCAATTCGGGTTATGAGTGATTTTTCAATAAATTTGTCGTCAAATCTCTAGAACTTAAATTCATCGTGAGTTGACGATAGAGGCACAGGTGGTGATGTGGTCTATCGGTGATTTTAAACGGTTGTTTTGATTGGCGCATGAGGTAGCAACTAATTCAGGATCGGGTATTAATTGCCTCCTTAAATGCTCAAAATTTGATCGTATCTAATGCTAAAACGTCATGTCGTGTCACTCTTTTAGTGGGTGGATCGGGGTTCGGGGTTGTTCTACAAACGTTTTCATTGATATCCTCCTACAAATAACTCCGACGTCAATCGATCTTACCGTACAATGCTGACGCAGCAAAGCTGACTCGGAGGTGTGACTCAGACCTTAGTAGGGTACCAAGAATAACTCGGGATGGAACTAGACTGTACAACCCTCTTACCTAGTAAAGACACATGGAGTTGGAGACCAATGACTTAATTCACTTGCATTAATCGGAGTTGGGACTTTCCTTAAGTTATTCATTCTAAAACAAACCTTAGCTTGTCGATGGAAAAAAAGTGTCTAGGGTCACTAAAAACGCATTGGGGATCGGGGATAAATTTTATCGTGGTCAGAATGTTTTTTGTGATCCTTTTGGGTCTTCCTCGATTCTAATAAAGCGCGTCAAGCATTGGCTATAAACGATATATTTATGCAAAAAAATTAATGCAAACCAAAACTTCCTTTTGCCGGTGCCGATGAAGATCAACTGTCGCCCCGACTATTGTTTTCCAAGTGGTTTCTTTTTCTTCTTTGAATTCCTTCTGATGTCGAACCTGAGCATGTTGGGTGAAGTGTTTGGCTATCGATTCTTTATTCAGGTGTTAAGATATTTTTAGTCATGGGGTTTCATAAGTTCAAGCAAACCTAAATAGGTGATGAGAGTCATGCAAATAAGCAAAGACAAAACATTTCCCAAAATGAAATCGAATCAGACAATGCAGAAGATCAAGTGGTACCCAAAAAAGTAAAAAAAATGATAAAGGATTTTTAGGGTGTGTTGAGTGCTCAACAAATGGCGAGTTACTGGGAAAAATCAAAATCTATGTTCCTACCTCGGGCTTAGCTGATGCAAAATTTGGTTAAGAAGTTAACTGGTTTTTTTATCAGAGCCTCTTTGATCCTTGCATTTGAAATTCCCTGGCTGATGCATCTGGGTTTGCCTATGGGGTTTCAACCTTTATTCTTCCTTTGTTTCCTATAACTCTGACTCACACCCTCTTTGACAAGAGTCAATTAAATCATTCACTGGCACCATTCCTTTTAGTTATCATCGCTCACTTTCTATGGTGTTTCTTCGCTACCAGCGAGCGTCCATAGCCCCGACGAAGTCACCCTGACGTCACGGACCTTGATCCACTGCCAGCGAGCATCAGTAGCCCTTGCAGATTTATCTGCATACCCTCTCCTACTTTGCACTCATTTGATATAATTTATTTTATTTCGGCAGAATGCCCTGAGCGAGTGGGAGAGGAGGACATCTGTTATTTGCAAAATGAGTTGGTTAAGGTGAATTTTTTGCTAGCTTTGTCTAGAGGTACATGTAGTCCTTTCCAGCTTACCACCTTTCCCTTAAGGTTTTACCAGACCACCAGGTAGACACTTCATCACTTTTCCAAGGTTTTTCATCTGCAGATTAGATAGAAAACCCTTTAAAACAACCACAGGTCTCCCGACGCTTCTTGTGTTGTATGTAAGCGGTGAGTTAGGAACAAAGTTCGTCATATTGCATGAATTGAGGTCAACCAATGTTTTTTTAAACAAAATCTTCAAAAGTGAAGAAGTACTATAGAAAGAAATAGAAACAAAAAATGCACTCCGCAATCAGCCTACCTAAAAACAAAACATCATGAAAACACACACACATTTTTTTTTCATTTCTTTTTGTTTTTTAATGAAAATATTGTTTTAGGGCTTGGCCATTCACCGGGAGGGCATTAGGTTCCCCCCTCATATTTTGAAACCGATACGTTCCTAATCCAATTTTCTCAACCACCTGAAAAGGTCTGAGCCATAAATTATGAAACTTTGAATGTTTTCCCTTCGGCTCATTTTCTCTGTCCCATTTTAGGACTAAGACTCCTATTTCAAAATTCTTCTCTTTGGCCTTATGCTTATCAAACCACCTTTTAACTATATGTTGATGAGATATGAAATTTGATTTTTCTTTCTCCCTCTCTTCTTCCAGCAGGAGGAGGGTATCAATTCTTGGTTGTATAACTGATGAGGGTTGTCCTCTAGAATCCTGAGCAAGTTGAAGAGATGGAATATATAGCCCGTTCGGGATAATGGCTTCATGTCTGTATACCAGAAAGTATGGGGAATTTCCTAAATCTTCCTTGGGTCTTACTCTATCAGCCCATAAGGCGTTATGGAGTGAACTGAGCCAATTCCTCTGGTTGTTTGCAACTGTTTTCTTTAATATCCTCACTAGGTTCTTATTGATTGATTCTGCCACTCTGTTCCCCTATGGATAATAGTTTGCAGAGTATATGATTATGATTCCTTTGTCTAGAGMAAACTCTATTAATAGGGTGGAAGAAAAGTAAGTGGCATTATAAAAAAAAAGGATGGAAGGCATACTGAACCTTGTGATCAGATGTTGTTCTATGAATTGGATCACCACTTTTTCATTTACATGAGTCATAGGGATGGCCTCTGCCCATTTCSTGAAATAGTCTGTGGCAGTCAGTATGTATCTATGTTGTTTTGAATAACTYGGTGTAATGTTTCCTATGATATCTAACCCCATTGCTTGAATGGCCTAGAAATGGCCACAGGTTGGAGTCGAGCAGTTGCTCTATTTTCCCTCCCCATGCTTATTTGACAATTTTTACAGTTTCTAGCATATGTGTGAGCATCCCTGAACAGAGTAGGCCAATAATAGCCAGCTCTTGGTATTTTGTGAGCAGTGGTGTTTTCTGCGAAATGTCTACCTGCAAGACCATCATGGAGCTCCTTCAGAACCTTGTCTGCATCTTCGCGTTTGAGACATATTAAAAGTACCCCATCATAATTAACACGGAAGAGTATCGAATTCATGAGGCGATATTGTGTTGATTTTAACCTGAGGGCTCTCCTTTCCCTAGGATTTAGGTTTTCTGGGAAAGTCCCATGATGCAGGAGATAAGTTAGTTTCTCATACCAAGACTCTTTCCCTGGGGATATGTATTAAGCTTCACCACACCATAATTCCAATTCATTCTCCCATCCGGGGTATTCATTTACTTGGTCCTGGGCTTCAACTACCAATTTTTATAATCCTTGTCCCTTAACCAGTTTAGTAGGTTTTATATCTAGATCAAATTCTTGGACTACTACCATCCAGTTTCCTCTTCTTTCCCCCATCTCTTGTTGAGTGAATAGGGATCAGACTATAGGGTGAGGCACAATGACTTTGGTATGGTTCTTTAAGATGTAATATCTGAAGTGTTTCACTTCCTTGTTCCTAGATTTATAGTTTCGAACATGGGACATGAACTCCCCATTTTTGCATTCGTTGACCCTTTGAATCTTTCCCTTAAGTCAAAAAGGTTTTCTAAATTGGCTACCCATTTTGGTATCGTGTGAGACCTTGGTTTGTCAGTCGGTTCAGCTATATGAGGATTTTTTACGTGGGGGTCGGGTCCTATTGATTTCTCCTGAACTATTTCATCGCCAATAGCTAGATCTTTAAAATTATCCTGATTGGTCAAAAAGTTTATGATTTGTTCATCTTCTTCAAAATCCTTCCAATTGGAAATATTGTTGGGCACCGGTGGTTTGTAGAGTAACTCCATAGTGAATTGGGAGGCTTCATAGTCTTCTAGATGAGATAACCTTGAGGCGGCGGTGGACAGAGAGTCAGCAAGAGTGTTCTTTGTTCTAGGGATCGTTGTAATGTTGAAGGCTTCAAAATGTTCTATTAGTCCTTGCACTTCCTGTTGGTAATTCCTCAGGTGGGGAGAGTTGCAATGTATAGTGTTCCTTAATTGTTTAACGATGATTTCAGAATCTTTGAAAACATTCAATTCTTTATCGTTTAAGTCTATGGCTTTCTTTAGCCCTTGTACTAGAGATTCATACTCGGTGGTGTTGTTTGTGCATTCAAATTCTAGTCTACAGGACAAGAAATTTCATTTACCTTTTGGATCAATGAGGATGCACCCTGCCCCTAAACCTTCTTGTGATTTAGATCCATCRAAGTATAAAGTCCAAATTTGTGAGCAAAAACCATCAACTTCATTTTTTCTACTACTTTCCTCCTTTTGTCCTATCTGTTTCATGGTTTCTAATATTAGTTCTTGACAGAAGAGGRTTTCCTCCACCGTCGTTGGAAAATTTTCTTGAAAACTCATTTCGGAGTTTTGACTAAGAGGAACATCAKATGAGTGGGGGAAAAAAATCTCGAAATCGGAGTCACGGGAATAATTTCCTAGTACGAGGAAATCTGTCGATGACGGTTAGTTAAGGGTTTCTAGGTCGGTGATAATTTTTTTTAGATATCTTTCCCTATCGATCCTAATAATATCCATGTGTCCCTTTAATGGCAACCAAAGGTGAGTCCATTCTGTACTAAAGTATCCATTTAACTTCTCGGACCAATCTCAACCTAGTAGCAATCCATAAGCTTCTAGGATATCCACTACAATAATGCCAATTACTTGAACAAATTTCAGGTGAGTCGCCATCCTGATCATTACATATTTGAGCTCTCCCATCACCTTTACATGGGTTATGTCTAGTTGTATCACATGTTTATCACTTTTGAGAGGGACTGTGTTTAATTTCTTGCATATAGAAAATGGCATAACAATAGAGGATGCTCATGA
>JASDQU011249269.1:6153-19239 GCA_032191745.1 Picea mariana
GACACTTGCTCGCAAGTGATTTGGACTATTATGATATTAAAACATTTGTCCTTGATTATGATGCGTTATGGTAGATTACATGATGTTTTACTGCATTGAATTAGACATGTTCTATGTGCTATTAGTCTCCCACAAGTTCACCTGGCAGAGTGTTGACTCGAGGGGTTATTGATGTGTACCAATCAGTCAAGAGGCGAGTGGCACCCTTGGAGCATGTGGTGCATCCTGAAGGGCATGTCACACAAAAGAAACAAAAGAGGCGAGTGGCACCCTTATAGCACATGGTGCATCCTGAAGGGCACATCTCACAAAAGAAACAAAAGATACAAGTGTCACCCTTGGAGAACGTGGTGCGTCTTGAAGGGCACGTCGCGCAAAAGAAACAAAAGAGGCGAGTGGCACCCTTCGAGCACGCAGTGCGTCCTAAAAGGCACGTCACATTGATGATGTTAAAGGAACGAACCTACATGGCCCTAATACGAATATCTCATTAAGAAATTAAAAAAAAAAAAACAACTTCCCTAATTAAAATGTCGCCTAGTTCAAAATCTAATTCCTAAGTCTAAAACTTCGCTAGGGGTAAAATTTTGTCTACCCTTAAGGAAATATCTCTATAAAAAATAAAATGATAAAGTTTAAAATACAAAAACCACTTAAGTAATAATTGTGGACTTCTTAAATTTTGGTTAAAATGAAGAGAGTAAGAACTTAAATAAAATCTGTGATATGAAAGGTATAGAAGAAATTAACTATTTAACTTGCGAAAGTGTAAAAATATATTAAATTAATAATAAAAAGGGAAAGGAGGTTAACTTGCACAATTGTCATTTTTGGCTCTAATAAAAGGGGAAAGAAGAAAATAATAAAAATTAGGAAACTAGGGAATGGAGGTAACATAAAAAGGGGAAAGAGGAAAACTTATGGTAAAAAGAGGGAGGTCAACTTAGTAAAGAATCTTCATTTAAGAAACTTCTAAATTGAACTAATTTAGCAACTTCATTTTAGGGAAAGTCTTTAAAACCTGTAAGGGAATCCAGGGACACCTAGGAGTAAATTTAGGAGTAACTCTAGGTGGGTGAGGGAAATAAGACAATTTATTAAATTAAAGAAAATAATTATTGGAGGAATGTGGGGGATGAATGACACTTGTATGAAGGAGAATTTCAAAAGACTTTTTACTTAAAACTTAAATTAAATGAGATTTAGGGAAAGATTGGAAGTTCTAAAACTCTATAAAAGAGAGGAAGGAGGAGGAAGAAAGGGGATCGGCTATTAGTGTAATGTTACACTACTGGAATAGTGACTTGAGAGGCGAGATGGGATCTAGACGTACCATCTGGATAGTGTGTGACCCCTTTGCATCTCGGGGGGGCTAAGGAAGAAGAAGAGTACCCTTAGCATTGGTTGGGAGGTACCAGTGAGGTCTCAACGGTCAGCGAACGGGAGCGGCATGAAGCGTGCGAATGTCATTCAAGGCAGGCGATTAGGCAATGGTACGCTCTTCATTTTTGTTGGTAGATGGTATTAGGACTTATGCTTGGATCTACTTGCTTATTGAAAAGGTAAACTGATGTTAAATGGTATATTTTATAAAACACCTTGCTGAAACTCCTGAATTCATTTAATGATTTGCTAGGTTGTTTAATTTTATATGACGTAGCCGAAACCCTGATTTCATTCAGCAAATGCATTATGTGGTCGCTGTAAATTCTAGGCTTGCACCTTCCTCATTTCTCTAGAATTTTTTTTGTGTTTTTATCATTGCTGTAAAAATTTTGCTATGTAATGTCCTGCTGAAAAATCTGTTCTGACAATTTGCCTTGTCATTGTGTTGCTGAAACACTCCTTTCAGCAATTTCGTTTTGTAAATTGTTACTGTAAATCTGTTCTGGCAATTTGCCTTCTCATTGTATTGCTGAAACACTCCTTTCAGCAATTTCGTTTGTAAATTGTTAGTGTAATTCTGTTCTGGCAATTTACCTTGTCATTGTGTTGCTGAAACACTCATTTCCGCAATTTCATTTGTAAATTGTTACTTTAAATCTGTTCTAGCAATTTGCCTTGTCATTGTGTTGTTGAAACACTCCTTTCAACAATTTCATTGTAAATGCTTACTACAAATTCATTCTGGCAATGTGTTCTGGCAAATTCGCTTTGTAATGGTTACTGCAAATTAGTTCTGGCAATGTGTTTTGGCAATTTCGTTTTGTAATGGTTGCTGCAAATTCCTTCTTGCAATGTGTTCTGGTAATTTCGTTTTGTGATTGGTTACCGCCCCCTTTTTTTTATTTCTTCCTTTACCTATGACTTCCCTTACACTTGTGCCTGAGTTCTCCTGCTAAGTCTATGTCCCAATTCGACTGTAAATGTGAATTAACCATATCCAGAGAGTGAGGTCGCAAGTTTTTGGGATGGGAGTGTGACTGCAAAATTTATTAATTATTAATTAGTTTTGGCAGTAAACCCTCACACCTTGCCAGAAATTTCTAAACTAAGAGAGCATAGATCAGCCTTACCTTAACAACGGTTTGCATGGTTAAATCATGGACGCTGTGATTATGATTGGTAGTTTCTATGGCACAACGTAGATTTAGCATATTATTTCTGTCATTGACTGTGCAACATTAACCTTCTTCGTTAATGACCTTTTTATCTTGGTTCCCTAGACACAACCATTATCTTTTGGTTGTCTTAATACCGTCATATTCTTATGATTTTAGGCAAGCCTCTTGATATACAGTTGATCAACAGGAAAGTTAATTCCTTATCTATGTTGTCAATTCTTTGATCATGCATAATACCTGGTGGTATAGCCCAATAAATAAGTGAATGATAGTACGTAACTCCTTCCACAACTTGATAAAGGATTGATTTGGAAAAACAATGAAATTACTTTAAAAACTGGGTAATATTCCAATGTCTATTCATACTAGTAGTTATTGAACGTGGATTGTATGTAATCTAGAAACAATAAAATAATCAAATGTGAATAATAAAGGGTGATGTGGAATGTGTAGAAGGACAAAATGTGGTACTACCAATTGTAATGTCTTTTAAGCTAAGTACTATCTCTGCTTTTCTAACCTTCCTTGTCATCCCTGCAGGTATTGACAACATGCCTCATTCAGTTCTAATTAAAGATATTGCAAGTTTTAATGAATGGCTAGTTTATAATTGACAGACTAGATAGATTTGATTAATGATTACTTATATCTTTATTAAATACCATCGAACATTAGACTTTCTTAGTAATGTTCATTAAATGTTAATTTAGATGATACTCTATTGTCCCTTGGAATTTAGAACTGCGCATTAAATTATGTTTAAAACTAAATTAGATCGTACCTTAATGATACCCTGCATTTTAGACATATTGAGTTGTTGCTCATTTTACTGTTATTATACATGGGTGTACACATTTTTTCTTAGTCTGCTTGTGTCAGGCGGGAGATAGACACCTCCATGTTCCTCAAAATAGTTGCCAGCCCTGAGACCTTAAATGGTTAAAATCGATGGGAACCTAGGCTTGAGCATTGCTTATGTGTCTTGGAGGTCCTAACCATTGCAGGGTAAGACGGGCAGGCAGTCAGTCGTTTTATTTGTCGATTGATCGTCGTTCAATGCATGCAACTTGTTCGTCGTCAGGTGGTAGCACAGAGTCGAATGTGTTTATTTCCCTTGTACACGTGCGCACACATTATATAAAAAAAAAGAATCATGTACTTATTATATGACGTTTGCCGACGTAAGAGGAGGGTCCTTACATATGGTATCAGAGCCAGTTCGACCCGCGACTCGGGATCTCTATGGATTTCGTTGACATTATTGGATTATACCATTGCTAATCGAGTTGATTGTGTGCATCCAGGTAATCATGGTTAGAGGACGCCGCGGAGGCAGACGAAGAGGTGCTAGGGGAGGAGGCGTGACACCGTTAGTAGCTTCCACGCCGGAGGGGTCTAACCACCAGGGAGATAAGAAAGTTCTTGGACAGGAGTAGATATTAGTTGGTGATGTAGTCAGGATAATGAGATCCTTTCAGCGCATGTTCGAGGCACTGATCAACCNCATATGGTATCAGAGCCAGTTCGACCCGCGACTCGGGATCTCTATGGATTTCATTGACATTATTGGATTATACCATTGCTAATCGAGTTGATTGTGTGCATCCAGGTAATCATGGTTAGAGGACGCCGCGGAGGCAGACGAAGAGGTGCTAGGGGAGGAGGCGTGACACCCCTAGTAGCTTCCACGCCGGAGGGGTCTAACCACCAGGGAGATAAGAAAGTTCTTGGACAGGAGTAGATATTAGTTGGTGATGTAGTCAGGATAATGAGATCCTTTCAGCGCATGTTCGAGGCACTGATCAACCATTTGGACAGAGATGAGGCCAGAGCACCAGCACCCGCTGAGGTTCTTCTGCACGCACTAGTCGTTACTGGTAGCTTTCACCGCAAACTCAAGAAGGTCAAATTTCTCGAGTTCTTTGGTGCACCAGACAACACAGCCATCGAGGCATTATTGGATAACATAGCGATGTGCTTTTCACTTCGTGATTATACCTCCAACATGAAGGTCCGCATGGTGGTCTTTCAACTAAAGGGGAGTGCTCTTCTATGGTGGAAGACGCTTCTACCGTAGCTGAACATGGCCATTGAAGATGTGTCATGGGAACTGTTCAAGGAATGGTTCCGAGAGAGGTACCTTTCAAAGGAATTCATGGAAAGTTATCTCAATGAGTTCAACGCATTACGACAGGGAGGTCGTATGGTGCCAGAGTATGAGGCCCATTTTATGGAGCTGCTTTGGTATGCTTTGCACCTTAACACGAAGAAACTTAAGGTCAACAGGCTTGTGTTTGGCCTTAATGGCAGCCTGCATGCAAAGGTTAGGATTTTTATGCCTCAAACCTTACACGATGTCGTCCAGAAGGCCCTCATAGTAGAGGAGGATCTTATCAGTGGGGGTCAGACCAGGACACCAGCGAGACCAGCAGGGAAGATTCCATCTAGAACACAGTAGCACCAGACACCAGTGGGACATACGCTGGGATATCGTGGCTTCCAGAGGGGATCCACTTTCACTACACCCCGTTGACCGCCGCCTCAGCAGCGGACACCTTATCGGGGACCACCGCATCAGTAGCAACATCATATGCAACAACAACAGTTTAGGCCTGTTCAGTAGAATAAACCAGGGTTCCAGGCCGGTGGGCCATCATCTTCTACTTCGGGTACCAAGACTACTGGGCCGAAGAAGGGGTGTTGGACTAGTGTTGAGCCACACTACTAGCGTGGTTGTCCGATGGAGAGGACCAGAGCATCCGGATCAGCAGGACCCACTACCGTGGGAGATATCGACAAGTCCCATCGGATTCACGCAGCAATGAATAATCGCCAAGAAGAGCATCAATTGACTGTGCTCGAGATGACAGGTACCGTCGCTAACCAGACCCTTAATATTTTTATAGATTCCAGTGCTATCGAGAGTTTCATTTCTGGTGCAGTGCTAAAAAGTACTAAGGTAAAGGAAGTCGAACAAGATGAGTTTATCTTCGTAGAGATGGGTTTGGGATCAAACAGAAGGTTGGAGGAAAGGTTACAGGTTGTGCCCTTAACCTGGGAGAGTTTGTCATAAGGGCCAACCTATACATCACGATCCTAGGATCTTGTGATGTCGTGATTGGTATGGATTGGTTGGAATCGCATGAGGCGATACTTAACTGTAAGACAAAACGTTTGAGCTTGGTCGACGATGAAGTACAAAGATGTGTGATTGTAGGATGGAACTAGGGAGTTTCCCTGAGGTTCATCTNAGGGCCAACCTATACATCACGATCCTAGGATCTTGTGATTTCGTGATTGGTATGGATTGGTTGGAATCGCATGAGGCGATACTTAACTGTAAGACAAAACGTTTGAGCTTGGTCGACGATGAAGTACAAAGATGTGTGATTGTAGGATGGAACTAGGGAGTTTCCCTGAGGTTCATCTCTTCCTTACAACTACAGAGGAGTATGAGAAATGGGTGCAAGCTTTATGTGATCCTTACGTTAAACAAGAAGGGAGTAGTCGAAGGTCTAGAACACCTTCCGGTGGTGACAAAGTTTACAGACGTATTTTCGGAGGAGTTACCTAGGATGTCGCTGGAGAGAGATTTGGAATTTACCATAGACCTAAAACCAGGGACTAAACTAATAGAAAGAATGCCTTATCGGATGTATACCTAGGAGCTACAAGAGTTGAAAATGCAACTGAAGTTTTGCTGGACCTAGGACTGATACATCCTAGTATGTCACCGTGGGGTGCACCGTTTATTTTCATACGAAAGAAGGATGGATCGTGGAGGATTTGCATTGACTACCGTCCACTGAACAAGGCCACAATCAAGAATCAGTATCACTTGCCAAGAATTGATGATCTGTTCGATCAAATGAAGGGTGCGACGGTGTTCTCCAAGATCAATTTGCGATATGGGTATCACCAATTACGGATCGAGGAGGATGGCGTCCCTAAGACCGCCTTTAAGATGAGATTTGGACATTACGAGTTTACTATTATACAGTTTGGACAGACAAACACCCCAAGGGTATTTATGAGTTTGATGAATGCGGTGTTCTGCGAGTAATTGGACAAGTTCGTCCAAGTGTTCATTGACGATATTTTGATTTACTCTCATATGAAAAAGGAGCATGACGAACACTTCCGCTTGGTACTACAATGTCTACGAGAACACAAATTGTATGGGAAATTGTCCAAATGCTTTTTCTATCAATCGAAGATTCACTACTTAGGGCATGTCATCTTTAGCGAAAACATTATCGTGGATCCAACCAAGGTCGAGGCCATTATGGAATGGACTGCACCGATGAATGTCACGGAAGTGCGTAGCTTTATGGGTTTAGCAGGATACTATCGACGGTTTGTTGAGGGATTTTTGATGAGGCTTAAGGGTTTGTTAACAACAACCCTGATACTAAAGGTCCCTGACATGGACACAGACTTCTTGGTATGCACTGACGCATCCAATAAAGTTTTAGGGAGAGTCTTGATGCAAGACGGACGAGTGATTGCTTACATTTAGAGGAAACTGAGAATACANTTTAGGGAGAGTCTTGATGCAAGACGGACGAGTGATTGCTTACATTTCGAGGAAACTGAGAATACATGAGGAGAACTACACGACGCACGATTTGGAGTTATTAGCCATCGTATATGCGATCCAAGAAATGGAAGAGAAAATGCAGACGATAAGACAAAGGATTAAAGAAGCATAGGATCGACAGAAGAGTTAAGTCGATACACACTGAGTCGACCGTAGTTATGAGGTCGGAGATCGAGTCTTCTTATGGGTTGAACCACATAAGATTTCGATCAAGTTTGGGAAGGGATCTAAACTATCTCATAGGTTCGTGGGACCTTTCGAGATTGTGGAGAGAAAGGGGCCCGTGGCCTATTGACTAGCCTTACCTAATTCTTTGAGGCATATGCACGATGTTTTTCATGTATTCGTTTTGAGACATTATATTAGTGATCCTATACATGTGATTGACATGAGTTCCTTGGAGGTATCGGACGAGGGAGCGCTCACACCTGAGCCAGTCCACATCTTAGATCATCGCATTCAATAGTTATGACGTCGAACGATAGATCAGGTCAAGGTCTAGTGGGACAATTATCGTCCGCACTCGATGACCTGAGAGGACACATATGATATGAAAAGAGTAAGAAGAGAGTAAGAACTTAAATAAAATCTGTGATATGAAAGGTAAAGAATAAATTAATTACTTAACTTGTGAAAGTGTANTAGGTTCGTGGGACCTTTCGAGATTGTGGAGAGAAAGGGGCCCGTGGCCTATCGACTAGCCTTACCTAATTCTTTGAGGCATATGCACGATGTTTTTCATGTATTCGTTTTGAGACATTATATTAGTGATCCTATACATGTGATTGACATGAGTTCCTTGGAGGTATCGGACGAGGGAGCGCTCACACCTGAGCCAGTCCACATCTTAGATCATCGCATTCAACAGTTATGACGTCGAACGATAGATCAGGTCAAGGTCTAGTGGGACAATTATCGTCCGCACTCGATGAACTGAGAGGACACATATGATATGAAAAGAGTAAGAAGAGAGTAAGAACTTAAATAAAATCTGTGATATGAAAGGTAAAGAATAAATTAATTACTTAACTTGTGAAAGTGTAAAAATATATTAAATTAATAATAAAAAGGGAAAGGAGGTTAACTTGCACAATTGTCATTTTTGGCTCTAATAAAAGGGCAAAGAAGGAAATAATAAAAATTAGGAAACTAGGGAATGGAGGTAACATAAAAAGGGGAAAGAGGGAAACTTATGGTAAAAAGGAGGTCAACTTATTAAAGAATCTACATTTAAGAACCTTCTAAATTGAACTAATTTGGCAACTTCATTTTAAGGAAAGTCTTTAAAACCTGTAAGGGAATCTAGGGACACCTAGGAGTAAATTTAGGAGTAACTCTAGGTGGGTGAGGGAAATAAGACAAATTATTAAATTAAAGAAAATAATTATTGGAGGAATGTGGGAGATGAATGACACTTGTACGAAGAAGAATTTTAAAAGACTTTTTACTTAAAACTTAAATTAAATGAGATTTAGGGAAAGATCGGAAGTTCTAAAACTCTATAAAAGAGAGGAAAGAGGAGGAAGAAAGGGGATCGGGTGACCCCTTCCACAAATTGAGAAAGGATTGATTTGGAAAAACAATGAAATTACTTTTAAAAGTGGCTAAAAGTCCAATGTCTATTCATACTAGTAGTTATTGAACGTGGATTGTATGTAATCTAGAAACAATAAAATAATCAAATGTAAATAATAAAGGGTGATGTGGAATGTGTAGAAGGACAAAATGTGGTACTACCAATTGTAATGTCTTTTAAGCTAAGTACTATCTCTACTTTTGTAACCTTCCTTGTCATCCCTGCAGGTATTGAGAACATGCCTCATTCCGTTCTAATTAAAGATATTGCAAGTTTTTAATGAATGGCTAGTTTATAATTGACAGACTAGATAGATTTGATTAATGATTACTTATATCTTTATTAAATGGCATCAAACATTAGACTTTCCTAGTAATGTTCATTAAATGTTAATTTAGATGATACTTTGTTGTCCCTTAGAATTTAGAACTTCACATTAAATTCTGTTTAAGACTAAATTAGATCGTACCTTAATGATACTCTGCATTTTAGACATATTGAGTTGTTTCTCATTTTATTGCTAGTATACATGGGTGTACACATTTTTGCTTGGTTGCTTGTGTCGGGCGAGATGTAGACACCTCCATGTTCCTCAAAACAGTCGCCAGCCCTGAGACCTTAAATGGTTAAAATCGATGGGAACCTGGGCTTGAGAGTTTCTTAGGTGTCTTGGAGGTCCTAACCATTGCAGGGTAGGATGGGCGGGTAGTCAATATTTTTATTTGTCGATTGATCCTCGTTCAATGCATGCAGATACTTGATCTGCGTCTTAGGTCGTCCTGTTGTGTTCGTCATTGTATGCGTCTTGTTCATCGTCAGGTGGCGGCATGGAGTCGAATGTGTTTATTTCCCTTGTACATGCGTGCACACACATTATAAAAAAAAAATATCTTGTACTTATTATATGACATTCGTCGACGTAAGAGGAGGGTCCTTACAGATTCTAATAGAGAAAATTTTGATATTTCATTCTTTTTTGTAGGTGGATGATAGTGAATGTTGTCTTATAGACAAAACTCCATGCTATAAAGTCGTAACTTAAATGAAATGAACCATTTCCACATACATGATAAAGAGTTCCCTCCATAAAACTAGCTAATAGAAACCACTAATTGGGACTCCCACAAAGGAACATGGGAGGAAAAAGAAAACAAAGAATAATTTTTAATTGTGTTCAACTCATTTGCTTGTTAAACATGTCGATGGAAAAAATTTACATATTTATAGGGTTGATTCATAAGTTTATCCTCTAGAGCCTTCCAAATCGAAATATCAAGAATACATACCATTTAGAAATACCAAGCAAAATTTCTAGGTCTCAAAATATACATTTTGGATCAAGTGGGAAAGTTTTATCATTTAATTTCCTTACTCTTTTTTACTTTGCTCGGTAGTTTCTAGAAGATGAATATTTGAAATTATTAAAATTATGGATGGAATCACAATCAGGTCGATGGAGATGGTATATGTTGCAGTTTCTCTATGGTGGAATCTTTTTTTGTGTTATAGAGCAAGATAAAGACAAATCATTTTGGAATGGGTGGTCAACGTCTTGTTCCTCAAAGGTAGAGGCCATACTAGTGATAGGTATGTGGGTAATATACACTATGATGCTGGAAATTTAAATAACAATAGCGCAAGGGATCTTCATTATGCTCTACGAGGAATAGGAAATAGAGGTAAGTTTAGATAGTAGAGACTATTATATTTTTAATAGAAAAGTAGATTTCAAAGGGTGTGGGGGAGGTAGAGGTAGTGTTGGTGGTTGCAAATTATTCTTTCTTCCCAAAGAATTTTAGGTTTCTCCAATCCCATTTTGCTCATATAAAGAAAAGGGATAACAAGTAGGTGAGAAGCATGCAAAATAAATCTCTCTATAAACAAAAACTTATAAACAACAAAAAACAATCAATGGAAATAAATAAACGATACTAATCACATGAAATGTAAGCAACAAAAAATTCAATGGATGAAAAATATGATGTATTGATGCCTACATAAATTGATGTCTTCAAACTATGTAAGCTATAATGCATAAGAGTGGTGAGAGGAATCTATAGATTCATCATATTTCAACCCCTAATGTCATAATTAGCTAAACTCAATATCCCATGGATATTGACATTAATTACAAAATCTATGCAATTTAACTAGTTGAATGCTTGACATCATACAACATGAATAATTTTGATAGCATATAATTTTTATAAGATGGATAGATTCCCTCTACTATATTGAGTTCAATGATAATATAATGGAATACCACAAAACAAGTAGTTAGATTGGTTTAAACATTGATATAATGGATATGTATCAAGTGGTTTCATTGATTTTAATGATGATAAAAGGAAATATTATTTAGAGCAATTACTTAATTGCATTGACTTCAACAATGATATAACAAAGTCATCAATTAGTTGCATTGATTTCATCTATGATGTAAAGCAAAACATTGGGGTCCATTGACTTCAATGATGCTACAATGAAAAACGATTTAGATGAATCAAGTAGTTGCATTGATTTTAGCCATGATAGAATGCATAACAATCATGGTTAGAGGATGTCGTGGAGGCAGACAACAAGTTGCTAGGTGAGGAGGCGCGACACCCCCAATAGCTTCCACGCTGGAGGGGTCTAACCCCCAGGGAGACGAGCAGGTTCTCGGACAGGAGTAGATATTAGTTGGTGATGTAGTCAGGATGATGAGATCCTTTCAGCGCATGTTCGAGGCACTGATCAACTGTTTGGACAAAGATGAGGACAAAGCACCAGCACCCGCTGAGGTTCTGCCGCATGCACCGGTCGTTACTGGTAGATTTCACCACAAACTCAAGAAGGTCAAATTTCTCAATTTCTTTGGTGCACCAGACAACACAGCCATCGAGGCATTGTTGGATAACATGGTGATGTGCTTCGCACTTCATGATTATACCTTCAACATGAAGGTCAGCATGGTGGTCTTTCAACTAAAGGGCAACACTCTTCTATGGTGGAAGACGCTCCTACCGTAGCTGAACATGGCCATTGAAGATGTGTCATGGGAACTGTTCAAGGAACAGTTTCGAGAGAGGTACCTTTCAAAGGAATTCATGGAGCATTATCTCAATGAGTTCAATGCCTTACGAAAGGGAGGTCGTACAGTGCCAGAGTATGAGGCCCGTTTTATGGAGCTGCTCTGGTATGCTCCGCACCTTAATACGAAGAAACTTAAGGTCAACAGGCTTGTGTTTGGCCTTAACGACAACCTGCGTGCAAAGGTTAGGATTTTGATGCCTCAAACCTTGCACGATGTCGTCCAGAAGTTCCTCATAGCAGAGGAGGAGCTTATCAGTGGGGGTCAGACCAAGACTCCAGTGAGACCAGCAAGGCAGGTTCCATCTGGAACACAGCAGCACCAGACACCAGCGGGACATACGCTGGGATATCGTGGCTTCCAGAGCGGATCCACTTTCACTACACCCCGGTGACCGCCACCTCAGCAGCGGACACCTTATCGGGGACAACCCCATTAGTAGCAGCATCAGATGCAACAACATCAGTTTAGGCCTATTCAGTAGAACAGACCAGGGTTCCAGGCCGATGGGCCATCATCTTCTACTTCGGGTACCAAGAATACTGGGCTGAAGAAGGGGTGTTGGACGTGTGCTGAGCCACACTACCAACGCGACTGTCCGGTGGAGAGGACCAGTGCGTCCGGATCAGCAGGACCCACTACCGTGGCAAATATGGACAAGGCCCATCGGATTCATACAACGATGAATAACCGCCAAGCAGTGCATCAGTGGACTGTGCTCGAGACGACAAGTACCGTCACTGACCAGACCCTTAGTATTTTTATAGATCCTAGTGCTACCGAGAGTTTTATTTCTGGTGCAGTGCTAAAAAGGATTAAGGTAAAGGAAGTCGAACAAGATGAGTTTATCTTCGTAGAGATGGGTTTGGGATCAAACAGAAGGTTGGAGGAAAGGTTACGGGTTGTGCCCTTAACCTGGGAGAGTTTGTCATAAGGGCCAACCTATACATCACGATCCTAGGATCTTGTGATGTCGTGATTGGTATGGATTGGTTGGAATCGCATGAGGCGATACTCAACTGTAAGACAAAATGGTTGAGCTTGGTCGACGATGACGGACAGAGATGTGTGATTGTAGGATGGAACTAGGGAGTTTCCCTGAGGTTCATCTCTTCCTTACTGTTACACATTATTTTCGTCATCCCTATGATCGTTAATGATGTAAACCTATCTATTGCCTTTAGAGGGGTCACAGTGGCCTGAGTTCCTGAAGAGAGAAGGAAGAAGAACTTTTCCTGAGAAAAGAAGTTGCTTTTTTCTATGTAAAAACCTT
>JASDQU011249269.1:26016-38322 GCA_032191745.1 Picea mariana
TGATACAACTAAAATTGATTCAATACTATTAAGAATGATTCAATGCATTAATACCAAGAAAATTGATCCAATCCATTGCTAATATCTAATGCTTTGTTTGTTTGAACATGATTTTTCTCTTAATATTTGATCATCATAATATTAAGATATATAAAATGCATTGATCTGAACAATAAATTAAAACCAAAAACATCTAATAAAATGCAAATAGAATTATGAGAAACATAAGAGGTTGTAATTTAATAAATTGTTAATATTAAAAAAGAAGAAAACAACATATGACATTCTAGTTAAAAATTTGAACAAGTATCATCTAATGTTTTGAGGTGGTTGTCCCTTAACCAAGATCCATCTTAATTCCTAATTTATCAAAGAACACAAAGTGCAATCCCTTCTTAAGTTATAGTTTGCATCTCTAAACTCTCTTGTGATTTGGTAAATCCAAAAAAAAAGGAAATTAAACTACTTAACATAACCTTTATTGATTCATTACAAAATAGAAGAATTTATTTGAAGACATTGTATTACAACTTACTTTATAGTCTTTATAGTATTCATTTTAGACTACCATTACTGGGTTTTCAACCACTTATTTTTCATTTATACTTGGAGTATCTCTTTGCCTTAAGTATTGTTCTACACACACTTCAATCAACTGCCACATGCACAAGCTATCACACACTCATCCTTAATAATGCATGAAAAGCACTAAACGATTAATGCCCTCTTCATTTAGAATTAGGTAATCAATGCAGTGGATCAGTTTAATTATATTATTAATAAAATACATAATAAAATGCATAGAAGTAATTTAAATGGATAAATTTTTATTTTTAATTAATTTTCTATTAAAGAAATTAAAATTTTATTTCTATTTTTTTCAATAATAAGTATTTCATAACAGTTTTTCCATAATGAATATGAAAATGCTTTTGTAAAATCTGTATTAGTTTCTCCTTAATAATACAATAATTTAAAGATAAAATCCCATTTAAAAAGATCACAAATGAGAAATAAATGTTGAAGAAATGTCTAGAGCTAGGATGATTATGAAACACACAGTAAAATTAGTAAATTACTAAATCCAATTGGTGCAAATTTCTGAAAAAACAACTATATAAAGAATAACGGAATAAGTATATTATTAATATTTATCGATATGGAATATGGAAAGACAGAGATATAATTATTACACAAGGCAGGTGACGGAAGTGACTGAGAGTGGGTACATGAAGGAATTGGCATAGCGGAAGGAGACAACATTTTCTGCGTCCAACGGTTGGCCGTCGTTAACCAAGCAATCGCCGATTGCCAGTCTTCTGAACAATTTGGGGTTTACTTCTACCGCAAACGCGAATTTCCACGCTAAATACAGGGATACCCTTTGCCAGTCCAGAACTCTGCTGATTTAGTGAAATGTCTGCCTTCGAGCACGCGTCGGTCAGCCTTCTTGAATTAAAGGATGCTCCTCCTCCTCCTCCTCCTTCCAAACCATCAACTTGCAGCGAGAGTAAGGTTAATAATATACAGACACCAAACAGAAAAGCATGCACATAAAAACCATGGTGATTACGACTGCTCATGGTGCCCATTGTTCCAAAATTAGACTACGTTTCTACCCTAGAGTCTATATAGAGACGACTGTTAACTACTTACTAAATAAGTCACTTTCTAGGGTTTTGTGGTTTATAGAAAGTATTCTCGTTTTATGGCTCATTGAAAACTGGAAAAATACTATATGCATTTCATACTAAATGTGTAAATTTATTCTACCATCATTGAGATATGTCTAACTTTCTAAAACTTTATGGCTTTTTACCACCATGGAACTTTATAGATCCCGTTTTATGGCTCATTGAAAACTGGAAAAATACTATATGCATTTCATACTAAATGTGTAAATTTATTCTACCATCATTGAGATATGTCTAACTTTCTAAAACTTTATGGCTTTTTACCACCATGGAGCTTTATAGATCCACTTGTGTTTCTAAATCTTCAAGTCTTGTTTTCTTTCCACTTCAACAATTTCCCTTAAAATTTGATACTATTTCCATTTGAGACTGCTTTTGTTACTAAAAATTCAAGTAAGATTGTTTTCCGCTTCAACATTTTCCCTTCAAAATTTGACTGGTGACAAATAGCAAGTGACAAGATACTATTTTTATGTGAGACTGCTTGTGAGTTACTAAACGTACATACCCACCACACCACACCACTATGATTTTTATCGATGAGATTATAGGTCGAGCTTTTTGTTTTGGCAGCGATGGAAAGTTCTACCTGTGAAAACCAATCCGTGCCATTTACCTCTAATTATAGCTTTATTGTATAAGTTAACAGGCTTTTCTAATACATCCTTTAGATATTTTCAATAAGCTATCACATAGATTTGTATGTTGAATATTTCCCTTGGCCTTTACATGGAGGTTACAATATAGAATTAATAAAATAATTATTATTCAATGAAGACACAAAAACACATATATATAGTTTTTCAATCAAATAATAAATAAATAAATATTGGAAAGCCAATAAATAAATGAATGGTGTTTTGGGAAAACATTAAATAAGATTTATTGACCATTTTATTAAGGAGTAGTAAGATAAGCCACATACTTTGCACATAATAAATTTTAACAAATAARTTGTTTGTAATAGATTTTAACAAYCAATTGAAGATAAAGAAATTGTTAAGGTAAATTTGGAGTGGTCTAATCAAATAAGAAATAAGAAATATCCCAGAAACTTTATGGACAAATAAAATTCAAGAATAAATTTCCTCTTAGTATCCACCCTTTTACACCCAACACATTCTCCTCGATTTCATGTTCTTCATCGGATTGCATTTTGGCATAGAAAAGTCAGAGTTTTTACTCTTTTCTGGTGGATGATAATTCACACTGTGTTAGTCGACAAAATGTGATGTTATAAATTCATAACTTAAATAAAATGAACGGTGTCCACAAACATTATAAAGAGTTCCCTACAAACAACTAGCTTATAGAAACCACATATTGCGACACACAAATCAAGAGGAGAGGAAAAAGAAAATATAAGAGTATAGAAAGACAACCGGAAACACCCAAAACAAATTGGAATGATATTCAACTCGTTTTATCCTTACACAACATGCAGATGGAAAGGATTTACATATTTATAGGTTTTGTTCATAAGCTGAGTATCTAGATCCTTTAGAACCGAAATATCCAAAATACATACAATCTAGAAATGTCAAGTGAAAATTCTAGGCATCAAAATATATGTTACTAATCAAGCATGAAATTTATGTCATTCAATTTGCTAACTACTCTTTTTGACTTTGCTCAATAGTTTCTAGAAGTTTAATTTTTCTTCAGAATTAACATTCTCCCACTTGAAGCTAAATAAAGGCCCATCTATAATAAAATTCAATTGTATATAAATCTTTTCTTATTGATCCTTCAACATCTTCATCACCTTCTCAAATCACTCCATCAATTTTCTATTTTCAATTTCCAAAGATGAATTGTGGACATTGAACACTATTTATTTTTATTTATAACCACAAGAAGGTGCAAACACCTTATTGCCACACCATTGTGCATCAACTTCTTGCAAATTCCCTTATATAAATATGGAATATGAAAACATAAATAAATAATCACTAAATCTTTGTTGTGATTTCAAACAATAGTTAGAGGATTTTAAATTGGAAATTAAGAGTATTGGCTAATAATGTTTTGCCATTTCAAAGTGAATTTAGAATGATTCAAGTTGTAGATCCCCACTCCATTGTTCCTAGCACAGGAATGAGATTTTTATCACCATAAGAGGGATGTCACGGAATACATTGCATCTGCAATAATATTATGGGAGACAAGGGAACATCTGACATTATCTTGAAGGAAGTATGAAAATGAATAAACAAGACAATAAAAAATTCATACATGATTAAGAGGAGGATATGCTGTCTTCAACGGAAAACAAAAATTAATTCTTTTTGTATAAACTATATGGAGAAAGCTTTAGAAGAATGCATATTTTCCTTATTATGAGGGTGGGGTGGGGGATGGAAGGAATTAATATCTATGTTTTTCATATTAACCTCCCCCTTCCCACTATATGAGGGTGGGGTTGGGGTAAATTATTATGCGAAACATACATACTACCTTATGCCAAGCCTACTCTCATATATGAAAAATATACTTATATTAACTCCCCTATGGTGGGGATGGGAAGAGTTAATATGTATCTTTTACATATTAAATCTTGCTTCCTCCCACCCTCATCCTACATAATAACATACATATTAACTCCCCCAACCCCTATATGATGGTAGGTTTGGGGGGATTAGTATGGGAGTTGTTATCCAAAACATAAATATTAACTCCCTCCACCCTAAGATATGAGGTTCGGGAGGGAGGGCGGGTTACTATGGGAGTTTTTATGCAAAACATACATATTAAATCCTCCCACACCCATATGTGAAGGTGGGGGTTGGGGGAGTTAATATGTATGTTTTGCATAAAAACTCCAACCACCCCCACTATATGAACTAGAAAATCAAGTACAAACCTTTGGAATAATGTTTATTGTGGTTGGGAATAGAAATCCATTTATTAGAATGATGAGATTCTCGTATCGGTTATTTTCAACAATTACTAGAAGAGGATATTGTAAATATCAAGTCTATCTTTTGTTTATTCATCTTGCAAATACACATTCTCAAACACTGGTTTTGGTAGCATTTTCAAACTCTTTATTATCCTTTTACAAGTATTGTAATTTCTAACATTTTCAGCATGCGAACATTTGTATGTTGTAGACCGAATTTAGTAGCACTTTAAAAAAGTATATAAACGACTTAGAAATTAGTGTAATTTCTCAATGGTTGAATGTTTATATGCTATAAACTTTCAATATAACAAATATAATGTATATTTTAGCTAGTTGATGAAAATACCAAGAATTGTGTATAGTTTTATTTTTCGAATGGAAATCTACCATCAAGATATTCCATAATTTGCACATAATTTCAACAACTAATTGAAGATAATGAAATTGTTAGGGTAAATTTGGATATTTTCTACTCAAATTTGAAATGGCCCAGAAACTTTTTTGACCTAGATAGAGGAAATGGAAGCATAGCTTACGTCTCAATATCCACCCTTTTATTCCAAGCCCATTCTCCCCAATTTCACATACTACATCAAATTGGATTTTGAAAGAGAAAATTCATAGTTTTCACTCTTTTTTATAGGTGGATGATAATGCATAATGTCTTAATTGGAAAAATGCCATGCTATAAATTCATAACTTAAATGCAATCAATATTGTCCACAGACATGATAACGGGTACCATGCAAACAAGCAACTAATAGAAACCACTGAATGGGACTCACACAAAGGAACAAGGGAGGCAAAAGAAAATATGGAAGAAGAGAAACACAATAGGGAATAGCCATAACAAATTTAAATGAAAATCAACTCGTTTTCTCCTTAAATATCATGTTGATGGAAAGGATATACATATTTATAGGTTTGATCCATACGTTGAGCACATAGAGCCTTCATAACCAAACTATCCATAATACATACAATCTAGGAATCTCAAGTGAAATTTATGAGCGTCAGAATATATATTACGGATCAAGCGAGAAAGTTATGTTTCCTAACTAGTTTTTTTTTACTTTAGTTAGTAGGTTCTAGAAGTTGAATTTTTCTTCACAATTAACATTCTCCCACTTGAAGCTAAATGAAGGATTCTAGATAATAAACTACAATTGTAGATAAACTCTTTCCCATTGATCCTTACCCATGATTCCTCATCAATTCACCCCAAGCTTTCCAAGATTTGCACAATGCTTGTTTGTATTTTGGTTGAATTTGAGCAAGCATATCAACATCTTCAACACCTTCTCAAATCAATCCTTCATCAATTTTCTATTTTCAATTTCCAAAGATGGATTGTGCACATTGAACACTGTTTATTTTTATTTATAACCACAAGAAGGTGAAAACACCTCATTGCCACACCACTGTCCATCAACTTCTTGCAAATTCCCTTATATAAATATGGAATATGAAAACATAAATAAATAATCACTAAATCTTTGTTGTGATTTTAAACAATAGTTAGAGGATTTTAAATTGGAAATTAATAGTATTGGCGAATTATTTTTTGTGATTTCAAACTAAGTTTAGAGTGATTCAAGCTGTAGATCCCTACTCCATTGTTCCTAGCAGGAAAAAGAGATTTTTATCACCACAAGAGGGATGTCACGGAATACATTGCAATAGTATTACTGGGAGACAAGGGAGCATCTGACATTATCTTGAAATCACCCAGAAAATTTTTGACATAAACAAAGGAAATGTGAGCATATATTTCCTCTTTGTATCCTCCGTTTTGCGGCAAGCACATTCTCCTCTATTTCACTTTCTTCATCAGATTAGATTCTAACAAAGAAAATTCAGATATTTCACTTTTTTTTGTAGGTGGATGATAGTGAATGTTGTCTTATCGGCAAAACTCCATTCTATAAAGTCGTAGATTAAATGAAATGAACCATTTCCACATACATGATAAAGAGTTCCCTCCATACAACTAGCTAATAGAAACCACTAATTGGGACTCCCACAAAGGAACATGGGAGGAAAAAGAAAACAAAGAATAAATTTGAATTGTATTCAACTCATTTGCTTGTTACACATGTCGATGGAAAAAATTTACATATTTATAGGGTTGATTCATAAGTTTATCCTCTAGAGCCTTCAGAATCGAAATATCGAGAATACATACAATTTAGAAATGCCAAGAAAAATTTTTAGGTCTCAAAATATACATTTTGGATCAAGTGGGAAAGTTTTAGCATTTAATTTCCTACATACTCTTTTTGACTTTGCTCGGTACTTTCTAGAAGATGAATATTTGCAATTCTTAAAATTATGGATCGAATCACAATCATGTCGATGGACATGGTATATGTTGTGGTTTCTCTATGGTGGAATCTTTTTTTGTGTTATAGAGCAAGATAAAGACAAATCATTTTGGAATGGGTGGTCAGCTTCTTGTTCCTCAAAGGTAGAGGCCATACTAGTGATAGGTATGTGGGTAATATACACTATGATGCTGGAAATTYGAATAACAATAGYGCAAGGGATSTTCATTATGCTCTAYGAGGAATAGGAAATAGAGGTAAGTTTGGATAGTAGYGACTATTATATTTTTMATAGAAAASTAGGYTTCAAAGGSTGTGKGGRAGGTAKAGGTAGTGTTSRTGGTTGCAAATTATTCKTTCTTMCCAAAVCATTTTAGGTTTCTCCAATCCCATTTTGCTCAAATAAAGAAAAGGGATAACAAGTAGGTGAGAAGCATGCAAAATTAATCTCTCTATAAACGAAAACTTATAAACAACAAAAAATAATCAATGGAAATAAATAAACAATACTAATCACATGAAATGTAAGCAACAAAAAATTCAATGGATGAAACATATGATGTATTGATGCCTACATAAATTGATGTCTTCAAACTATGTAAGCTATAACGCCTAAGAGTGGTGAGAGGAATCTATAGATTCATCATATTTCACCCCCTAATGTATTAATTAGCTAAACTCAATATCCCATGGATATTGACATTAATTACCAAATTTATGCAATTTAACTAGTTGAATGCTTGACATCATACAACATGAATAGTTTTGATAGAACATAACTTTTATAAGATGGACAGATTCCCTCTGCTATGCTGATTTCAATGATAATATAATGGAATACCACAAAACAAGTAGTTAGATTGGTTTAAACAATGATATAATGGATATGTATCAAGTGGTTTCATTGATTTTAATGATGATACAAGGAAAATTTATTTAGAGCAATTACTTAATTGCATTGACTTCAACAATGATATAACAAAGTCATCAATTAGTTGCATTGATTTGAATTTCATTAATGATACAACTAAAGTTGATTCAATACTATTAAGAATGATTCAATGCATTAATACCAAGAAAATTGATCCAATCCATTGCTAATATCTAATGCTTTGTTTGTTTCAACATGATCTTTCTCTTAATATTTGATCATCATAATAATAAGATATATAAAATGCATTGATATGAACAATAAATTAAAACCAAAAACATCTAATAAAATGCAAATAGAATTATGAGAAACATAAGAGGTTGTAATTTAATAAATTGTTAATATTAAAAAGGAAGAAAACAACATATGACATTCTAGTTAAAAATTTGAACAAGAATCATCTAATGTTTTGAGGTGGTTGTCTGTGAACCAAGATCTATCTTATTCCCAATTTATCAAAGAACACAAAGTGCAAACCCTTCTTAAGTTATAGTTTGCATCTCTATAAACTCTCTTGTGATTTGGTAAATCCAAAAAAAAAAAGGAAATTAAACTACTTAACATAACCTCTATTGATTCATTACAAAGTAGAGAAATTTATTTGAAGATATTATATTACAACCTATTTTATAGTCTTTATGATATTCATTTTAGAATATCATTACTGGGTTTTCAACCACTTATTTTCCATTTACACTTGGAGTATCTCCTTGCCTTAAGTATTTTTCTACACACTTAAATCAATTGCCACATGCACAGACTATCACGCACTCATCCTTAATAATGCATAAAAAGCACTAAACGATTAATGCCCTCTTCATTTAGAATTAGGTAATCAATGCAGTGGATCAATTTAATTATATTATTAATAAAATGCATAGAAGTAATTTAAATGAATAAATTTTTATTTTTAAATTAATTTTTTATTAAAAAAATAAAAAAATTATTTTTATTTTTTTCAATAATAAGTATTTCATAACAATTTTACCATAATCTATGTGAACATGTTTTTTAAAAACCGTATTATTTTCTCCTTCATAATACAATAATTTAAAGATAAAATCCAATTTAAAAAGATCACAAATGAGAAATAAATGTTGAAGAAATGTCTAGAGCTAGGATGATTATGAAACACACAGTAAAATTAGTAAATTACTAAATCCAATTGGTGCAAATTTCTGAAAAAACAACTATATAAAAAATAACGGAATACGTATATTATTAATATTTATCGATATGGAATATGGAAAGACAGAGATATAATTATTACACAAGGCAGGTGACGGAAGTGACTGAGAGTGGGTACATGAAGGAATTGGCATAGCGGAAGGAGACAACATTTCCTGCGTCCAACGGTTGGCCGTCGTTAACCAAGCAAACGCCGATTGCCAGTCTTCTGAACAATTTGGGGTTTACTTCTACCGCAGACGCGAATTGGCCACAGCTGACGTGGATGTTTGTTATTGCGCAGCCACTACTGCATTGGTTGAGAATTTCCACGCTAAATACAGGGATACCCTTTGCCAGTCCAGAACTCTGCTGATTTAGTGAAATTTCTGCCTTCGAGCACGCGTCGGTCAGCCTGCTTGAATTAAAGGATGATCATCCGCCTCCTCCTGCTTCCAAACCATCAACTTGCAGCGATAGTAAGGTTAAGAATATACAGACACCAAACACAAAAGCATGCACATAAAAACCATGGTGATTACGACTGCTCATGGTGCCCGTTGTTCCAAGATCAGACTGAGTACGTTCAAGAGAATTGCTAACGATACAAATTCTACAACGTTTCTACCCTAGAGTCTATATACAGACGACTGCTAACTACTTACTAAATAAGTCTTCTAGGGTTTTGTGGTTTATAGAAAGTATTCTCGTTTTATGGCTCACTGAAAACTGGAAAAATACTATATGCATTTCATACTAAATGTGTAAATTTATTCTACCATCATTGAGATATGTCTAACTTTCTAAAACTTTATGGCTTTTTACCACCATGGAACTTAATAGATCCACTTGTATTACTAAATCTTCAAGTCCTGTTTTCTTTCCACTTCAACAATTTCCCTTAAAATTTGATACTATTTCCATTTGAGACTGCTTGTGTTAGTAAAAATTCAAGTAAGATTGTTTTCCGCTTCAACATTTTCCCTTCAAAATTTGAAGGGTGACAAATAGCAAGTGACAAGATACTATTTTTATGTGAGACTGCTTGTGAGTTACTAAACGTACATACCCACCACACCACTACTACGCGAACTTAGAAACCAGGTAATGATTTTCATCGATGAGATTATAGGTCGAGCTTTTTGTTTTGGCAGCGATGGAAAGTTCTACATGTGAAAACCAATCCGTGCTTTTTACCTCTAATTATAGCTTTATTGTATAAGTTAACAGGCTTTTCTAATACATCCTTTAGATATTTTCAATAAGCTATCACATAGATTTGTATGTTGAATATTTCCCTTGGCCTTTATATGGAGGTTACAATATAGAATTAATAAAATAATTATTATTCAATGAAGACATAAAAACACATATATATAGTTTTTCAATCAAATAATAAATAAATAAATATTGGAAAGTCAATAAATAAATGAACGGTGTTTTGGGAAAACATTAAATAAGATTTATTGACCATTTTATTAAGGAGTAGTAAGATAAGCCACATACTTTGCACATAATAAATTTTAACAAATAAGTTGTTTGTAATAGATTTTAACAATCAATTGAAGATAAAGAAATTGTTAAGGTAAATTTGGAGTGGTCTAATCAAATAAGAAATAAGAAATATCCCAGAAACTTTATGGACAAATAAAATTCAAGCATAGATTTCCTCTTAGTATCCACCCATTTACACCAAACACATTCTCCTCGATTTCATGTTCTTCATCGGATTGCATTTTGGCATAGAAAAGTCAAAGTTTTTACTCTTTTCTGGTGGATGATAATTCACACTGTGTTAGTCGACAAAATGTGATGTTATAAATTCATAACTTAAATAAAATGAACGGTGTCCACAAACATTATAAAGAGTTCCCTACAAACAACTAGCTTATAGAAACCACATATTGCGACACACAAATCAAGAGGAGAGGAAAAAGAAAATATAAGAGTATAGAAAGACAACCGGAAACACCCAAAACAAATTGGAATGATATTCAACTCGTTTTATCCTTACACAACATGCAGATGGAAAGGATTTACATATTTATAGGTTTTGTTCATAAGCTGAGTATCTAGATCCTTCAGAACCGAAATATCCAAAATACATACAATCTAGAAATGTCAAGTGAAAATTCTAAGCATCAAAATATATGTTACTAATCAAGCATGAAATTTATGTCATTCAATTTGCTAACTACTCTTTTTGACTTTGCTCAATAGTTTCTAGAAGTTGAATTTTTCTTCACAATTAACATTCTCCCACTTGAAGCTAAATAAAGGCCCATCTATAATAAAATTCAATTGTATATAAATGTTTTCCCATTGATCCTTCAACATCTTCAACACCTTCTCAAATCACTCCATCAATTTTCTATTTTCAATTTCCAAAGATGGATTGTGCACATTGAACACTATTTATTTTTTATTTATAACCACAAGAAGGTGCAAACACCTTATTGTCACACCATTGTGCATCAACTTCTTGCAAATTCCCTTATATAAATATGGAATATGAAAACATAAATAAATAATCACTAAATCTTTGTTGTGATTTCAAACAATAGTTAGAGGATTTTAAATTGGAAATTAAGAGTATTGGCTAATAATGTTTTTCCATTTCAAAGTGAATTTAGAGTGATTGAAGTTGTATATCCCCACTCCATTGTTCCTAGCACGAAAATGAGATTTTTATCACCACAAGAGGGATGTCACAGAATACATTGCATATGCAATAATATTATGGGAGACAAGGGAACATCTGACATTATCTTGAAGGAAGTATGAAAATGAATAAACAAGACAATAAAAAATTCATACATGATTAAGAGGAGGATATGTTGTCTTCAATGGAACACAAAAATTAATTCTTTTTGTATAAACTATATGGAGAAACCTTTAGAAGAATGCATATTTTCCTTATTATGAGGGTGGGGTGGGGGATGGCGAGAATTAATATCTATGTTTTTCATATTAACCTCCCCCTTCCCACTATATGAGGGTGGGGTTGGGGTAAATTATTATGCAAAACATACATATTACCTTATGCCAAGCCTACTCTCATATATGAAAAATATACTTATATTAACTCCCCTATGGTGGGGATGGGAAGAGTTAATATGTATATTTTACATATTAAATCTTGCTTCCTCCCACCCTCATCCTACATAATAACATACATATTAACTCCCCCAACCCCTATATGATGGTAGGTTTGAGGGGGCTTAGTATGGGTGTTGTTATCCAAAACATAAATATTAACTCCCTCCACCCTAAGATATGAGGGTC
>JASDQU011249269.1:48392-62100 GCA_032191745.1 Picea mariana
GAATGTCACGGAAGTGCATAGCTTTATGGGTTTAAGAGGATACTATCGACGGTTTGTCAAGGGATTTTCAAAGATAGCAAATCCGATCATGGAATTGCAGAAGTAAAATAAGAAGTTTGTTTGGACCGAGAAATGCACGGAAGCATTTCAGAGGCTTAAGGGGTTTTTAACAACAACACCGATACTAAAGGTCCCTGACATGGACATGGAATTCTTGGTATGCACTGACGCATCCAAGGAAGGTTTAGGGAGAGTCTTGATGCAAGACGGATGAGTGATTGCTTACATTTCAAGGAAACTGAGAAGGCATGAGGAGAACTACGTGACGCACAATTTGGAGTTATTAGCCATCGTATATGCCTTGAAGGTTTGGAGACACTACCTTGTTGGACGAAAATTTGAACTAAAGACTGATCATTGTGGACTACAAAATATTTTTACGCAAAGTGACCTCAATGCACGACAATGGCGTTGGTCGGAATTGCTTAGTGAGTATGAATTTGAGATTACTTACATAAAGGGAACAGTGAACCGAGTGGCGGATGCTTTGAGTCAGATACCACGCATCTTCTCGGTGTTGCCTCTTCAGACGAATCTATGTGAGAAGATTCTCACTTTACAGCATGACGATGACTGGTACAAAGAGGTTGAGGTTTTTATCGGACAAAACACAATGATGGTGCCATGATATGAGGTATTTTCATTTGATAGCAATGGGTTATTAAGGTTTAAAAGTTGAATTTACGTACCGCCAAACGACAAGTTGAGGATGTTGATCCTGAGCGAGGCTCATAGAGCAGTTTACATGGCTCACTCGGGAGTCACGAAGATGAGGGCAAACCTTAAGACCTTATTCTTTTGGAAGGGAATGAAGGCTAACATAGTCAACTATGTGGCCATATGTCTAGAGTGTCAGCAGGTAAAGGCTGAACATAGACACCCAACAAAATTACTTCAACCACATGCCATCTCGTAATCGAAATGGGAGGTTATTTCGATGGATTTTATTGTTGGATTTTCACTAACGGCAAGGAGACATGACTCGATATTTGTAGTAGTAGACACTCTGACAAAGAGTGATCACTTTATTCTCATGCGTACGACGTATCAGGCACCTGACATAGCTAGAGTTTTCATCAGTGAGATTGTGAGGCTGCATGGCATGCCTAAGAAGATTATATCCGATCGAGGATCGGTGTTTACTGGACGATTTTGGATGAGTTTCCAAGAGGCCTTGGGAGCCCAACTTAACTTTAGTACTGTGTATCACCCAAAGGCTGATGCACCAACAAAAGCTTTGGGAAGAATTCTTGCCACTAGTGGAGTTCGCTTACAACAACAGTTACCAGAGCACCATTAAGATGGCGCCTTTCGAGTTTCTTTATGGGTGACCATGTTGGATGCCCTTGAGTTGGGATCAGCTTGAGGATAGGGTCCTGGTGGGACCAGAAGTGATCCAAGAAATGGAAGAGAAAATGCAAACCATAAGACAAAGGATTAAATAAGTGCAGGATCGACAAAAGAGTTATGTCGATACACACCGAGTTGACCATAGTTATGAGGTCGGCGATCGAGCCTTCATATGGGTTAAACCGCATAAGAGTTCGATCAAGTTTGGGATGAGATCTAAAATCTCTCCTCGGTTCGTGGGACCTTTCGAGATTGTGGAGAGAAAGTCACCCATGGCCTATCGACTAGCCTTGCCTGATTCTTTGAGGCGTATGCACGATGTTTTTCATGTATCTATTTTGAGACATTATATTAGTGATGCTATACATGTGATTGACATGAGCTCCTTGCAGGTATCAGACGAGGGAGCGCTCACAGCTGAGTCGATTTGTATCTTAGATCAACACGTTCAATAGTTACAACGTTGAAGGGTAGATCAGGTCAAGGTCCAGTGGGACAATTATAGTCTGCACTCGGTGACCTGAGAGGACGCATATGATATGCGCCAACAATTTCCATTTTTGTTTGATAGATAGACATGTGATACTATGATACACTTATTTCAGCATTTATACTGTGAAACTTCGGGACAAAGTTTAGACCAAGAGGGGATGTATGTAACATATCGATCTGGCTCACTGAGAAAACTTATTATTTGAGGACACTTGCTCGCAAGTGATCCGAACTATTATGATATTAAAACATTTGTCCTTGATTATGATGCGTTATGGTAGATTACATGATGTTTTATTGCATTGAATTAGACAGGTGCTACTGACTCGGTTTTACTGAGTGTGCAGGGTTTTGTACCTTGAGGATGCAGAGGCATCAACGGAACCCCTTGGACTCCAGATCGAGTCAGGGAGTGTGCTATTGAGGTTTGATTGTTTACTATGATTTTAGTACATTTGATTAGATGATATGATGTGGACATGTTTTGACATGATTGTTGATGATGCAGGCTGACGATAGCTTGCTGACCAGACACACATATGGAGTAAAGGGGCAACACATGACTACCAGAGAGGTTGAGGGAGAGGTGTCGACAGAAGCCCTGCCACAGCCTACTAGCACTCATGTCAGGGCTCGATTTGTAGGTTAACGATTACCTAGTTCGAGAGGACCCACGATGTCGTGAGGGCAGACTGCGACAGTTGCCCGCGATGATTCTAAGGGCCACACAATAAGACAGGGGCCTTATTCCTTAGAATCCCTTACTCTCCCACAAGATCACCTGGCGGAGTGTTGACTCCAGGGGTTACTGATGTCTACTAATCAGTCAAGAGGCGAGTGACACCCTTGGAGCATGTGGTACATCCTGAAGGGCACATCGCACAAAATAAACAAAAGAGGCGAATGGCACCCTTGGAGCACGTGGTGCATCCTGAAGGGCACATCGCACAAAAGAAACAAAAGAGGCGAGTGGCACCCTTGGAGCACGTGGTGTGTTCTGAAGGGCACGTCACGCAAAAGAAACAAAAGAGGTGAGTGGTACCCTTAGAGAATGTAGTGCGTCTTCAATGGCACGTCACGTTGATGATTTCAAAGTAATGAACGTAGATGGCCCTAAGATGAATATCTCATTAAGAAATTAAAAAAAAAAAAAAACAACTTCCCTAATTAAAATGTCGCCTAGTTCAGAATTTATGTCCTATGTCTAAAACTTCGCTAGGGGTAAAATTTTTTCTACTGTTAAGGAAATATCTCTATAAAAAATAAAATGAGAAAGTTTAAAATAAAAACCCACTTAATTAATAATTGTGGACTTCGTATATTTTGGGTAAAATGAAGAGAGTAAGAACTTAAATAAAATCTGTGATATGAAAGGTAAAGAAAAAATTAATTATTTAACTTGTGAAAGTGTAAAAAGATATTAAATTAATAATAAAAAGCAAAAGGAGGTTAACTTGCACAATTGTCATTTTTGGCTCTAATAAAAGGGGAAAGAAGGAAATAATAAAAATTAGGTAACATAAAAAGGGAAAAGAGGGAAACTTATGGTAAAAATCGGGAGGTCAACTTAGTAAAGAATCTGCATTTAAGAACCTTCTAAATTTAACTAATTTGGCAACTTCATTTTAGGGAAAGTCTTTAAAACCTGTAAGGGAATTTAGGGACACCTAGGAGTAAATTTAAGAGTAACTCTAGGTGGGTGAGGGAAATAAGACAATTTATTAAATTAAAGAAAATAATTACTGGAGGAATGTGGGGGATGAATTACACTTTCTAACTTTCTAAAACTTTATGGCTTTTTAAAACCATATGTCTAACATTTTAAAACTTTATGGATTTTTACAACCATATGTCTAACTTTCTAAAAGATATGTCTAACTTTCTAAAACTTTATGGATTTTTACAACCATGGAACTTTATAGATCCACTTGTGTTACTAAATCTTCAAGTCCTGTTTTCTTTCCGCTTCAACAATTTCCCTTAAAATTTGATACTATTTCCATTTGAGACTACTTGTGTTACCAAAAATTCAAGTCGAGATTGTTTTCCGCTTCAACATTTTCCCTTCAAAATCTGACCGGTGACAAATAGCAAGTGACAAGATACTATTTTTATCTGAGACTACTTGTGTGTTACTAAATGTACATACCCACCACACCACTACTACTCGAACTTAGAAACAAGGCAATGATTTTCATTGATGAGATTATAGGTCGAGCTTTTTGTTTTGGCAGCGATGGAAACTTCTACCTGTGAAAACCAATCCGTGACTTTTACCTCTAATTATAATACATCCTTTAGATATTTTCAATAAGCTGTCACATAGATTTGTATGTTGAATATTTCCCTTGGCCTTTACATGGAGGTTACAATATAGAATTAATAAAATAATTATTATTCAATGAAGACACAAAAACACATATATATAGTTTTTCAATCAAATAATAAATAAACTAATATTGAAAAGCCAATACAATAAATGGAAGGTGTTTTGGGAAACATTAAATAGGAATTTTTTGACCATTTTATTAAGGAGTAGTAAGATAAGCTACATACTTTGTACATAATAAATTTTAACAAATAAGTTGCTTGGAATAAATTTCAACAACCAATTGAAGATAAAAAAAATTGTTATGGTAAATTTGGAGTGGTCTAATCAAATAAGAAATCTCCCATAAACATTATTGACCTGGACAAAGAAAATTAAAGCATACCTTTCCACTTAGTATCCACACTTTTACACCAAGTGCATTCTCCTTGATTTCAAGTTCTTTATTAGATTTCATTTTGGCATAGAAAATTCAGAGTTTCTACTCTTTTCTGGTGGATGATAATTCACGTTGTGTTAGTCGACAAAATGTGATGTTATAAATTCATAACTTAAATTCAATGAACGGTGTCCACAAACATTATAAAGAATTCCCTACAAACAATTAGCTTATAGAAACCACTGATTGGGACACACAAATCAAGAGGGGAGGAAAAAGAAAATATAAAAGTATAGAAACACAACGGGAACTAGCCAAAACAAATTGGAATGATATTCAAGTCCTTTTTTCCTTACACAACATGTAGATGTAAAGGATTTACATATTTATAGGTTTTGTTCATAAGCTGGGCATCTAGATCCTTCAGAACTGAAATATCCAAAATACATACAATCTAGAAATGTCAAGTGAAAATTCTAAGCATCAAAATCTACGTTACTAATCAAGCATGAAATTTATGTCATTTAATTTGCTAATTACTCTTTGTGACTTTGGTCAATAGTTTCTAGAAGTTGAATTTTTCTTCACAATTAACATTCTCCCACTTGAAGCTAAATAAAGGCTCCTCTATAATAAAATGCAATTGTATATAAATGTTTTCCCATTGATCCTTCAACATCTTCAACACCTTCTCAAGTCACTCCTTCATCAATTTTCTATTTTCAATTTCCAAAGATGGATTGTGCACATTGAACACTATTTATTTTTATTTATAACCACAAGAAGGTTCAAACACCTCATTGCCACACCATTGTCCATCAACTTCTTGCAAATTCCCTTCTATAAATATGGAATATGAAAACATAAATAAATAATCACTAAATCTTTGTTGTGATTTTAAACAATAGTTAGAGGATTTTAAATTGGAAATTAAGAGTATTGGTGAATTATTTTTTGCGATTACAAACTAAATTTAGAGTGATTCAAGTTGTAGATCCCCACTCCATTATTCCTAGTAGGAAAATGATTTTTTTATCACCACAAGAGGGATGTCACGGAATACATTGCATATGCAATAGTATTACTAGGAGACAAGGGATCATCTGACATTATCTTGAAATCACCCAGAAATTTTTTTGACCTAAACAAAGGAAATGTGAGCATATATTTCCTCTTGGTATCCTCCTTTTTGTGCCAACCACATTCTCCTCGATTTCACATTCTTCATCAAATTAGATTTTGTAACATCTCGCTCTGGCACACTGAGAAAACTTATTCTTTGAGGACACTTACTCGCAAGTGATCTGGACTATTATGGTAGATTACATGATGTTTTACTGCATTGAATTAGACATGTTCTATGTGCTATTAGTCTTCCAGAAGTTCACCTGGCAAAGTGTTGACTCAAGGGGTTATTGATGTCTACCAATCAGTCAAGAGGCGAGTGGCACCCTTGGACCACGTGGTGCATCCTGAAGGGCACATCGCACAAAAGAAACAAAAGAGGCGAGTGGCACCCTTGGAGCATGTGGTGCATCCTGAAGGGCACGTCTCACAAAAGAAACAAAAGAGGCGAATGTCACCCTTGGAGTACATGGTGCGTCCTGAAGGGCAAATCGCGCAAAAGAAACAAAAGAGGCGAGTGGCACCCTTGGAGCACGTAGTGCGTCCTGAAAGGCACGTCGCATTGATGATATTAAAGGAACGAACCTACATGGCCCTAAGACGAATATCTCATTAAGAAATTAAAAAAAAAAAACAACTTCCCTAATTAAAATGTCGCCTAGTTCAAAATCTAAGTCCTAAGTCTAAAACTTCGCTAGGGATAAAATTTTGTCTACCCTTAAGGAAATATCTCTATAAAAAATAAAATGAAAAAAGTTTAAAATAAAAAACCACTTAAGTAATAATTGTGGACTTATTAAATTTTGGTTAAAATGAAGAGAGTAAGAACTTAAATAAAATCTGTGATATGAAAGGTAAAGAAGAAATTAATTATTTAACTTGCGAAAGTGTAAAAAGATATTAAATTAATAATAAAAAGGGAAAGGAGGTTAACTTACACAATTGTCATTTTTGGCTCTAATAAAAGGGGAAAGAAGGAAATAATAAAAATTAGGAAACTAGGGAATGGAGGTAACATAAAAAGGGGAAAGAGGGAAACTTATGGAAAAAAGCGAGAGGTCAACTTAGTAAAGAATCTGCATTTAAGAACCTTCTAAATTGAACTAATTTAGCAACTTCATTTTAGGGAAAGTCTTTAAAACCTGTAAGGGAATCCAGGGACACCTAGGAGTAAATTTAGGAGTAACTCTAGGTGGGTGAGGGAAATAATACAATTGATTAAATTAAAGAAAATAATTATTGGAGGAATGTGGGGGATGAATTAAACTTGTGCGAAGGAGAATTTTAAAAGACTTTTTACTTAAAACTTAAATTATATGAGATTTAGGGAAAGATTGGAAGTTCTAAAACTCTATAAAAGAGAGGAAGGAAGAGGAAGAAAGGGGATCGGCTATTAGTGTAACGTTACGCTACCAGATTAGTGACTTGAGAGGCGAGCTGGGAGCTAGACGTACCATATGGATAGTGTGTGGCCCCTTTGCGGCTCAGGGGGATAAGGGAGAAGCAGAGTACCCCTAGCATTGGTTGGGAGGTATCGGTGAGGTTTCGACGGTCGACGAGCGGGAGCAGCACTAAGCGTGCGTATGTCAATCAAGGTGGACGATTAAGCAACGATATGCTCTTCATTTCTGTTGGTAGATGGTATTAGGACTTATTCCTAGATCTGCTTGCTTATTGGAAAGGTAAACTGGTGTTAAATGGTATATTTTACAAAACACCTTGCTGAAACTCCTGAATTCATTTAACGATTTGCTAAGTTGTTTAATTTTATATAACGTAGTTGAAACCCTGATTTCATTCAGCAAATGCATTATGTGATCGCTATAAATTCTAGGCTTGCGCCTTCATCATTTCTCTAGAATTTTTTTTGTGTTTTATCGTTGCTGTAAAAATTTTGCTGTGTAATGTCCTGCTGAAAAATCTGTTCTAGAAATTTGCCTTGTCATTGTGTTGCTGAAACACTCCTTTCGACAATTTCATTTTGTAAATTGTTACTATAAATCTGTTCTGGCAATTTTCCTTCTCATTGTGTTGCTGAAACACTCCTTTCGACAATTTTGTTTGTAAATTGTTAGTGTAATTCTGTTCTGGCAATTTGCCTTGTCATTGTGTTGCTGAAACACTCATTTCTGCAATTTCATTTGTAAATTGTTACTTTAAATCTTTTCTAGCAATTTGCCTCGTCATTGTGTTGCTGAAACACTTCTTTCAGCAATTTCGTTGTAAATGCTTACTACAAATTCATTCTGGCAATGTGTTCTAGCAAATTCGCTTTGTAATGGTTACTGCAAATTAGTTCTGGCAATGTGTTCTAGCAATTTCATTTTGTAATGGTTGCTGCAAATTCGTTCTTGCAATGTGTTCTGGCAATTTCGTTTTGTGATTGGTTACCACCCCCTTTTTTTTTATTTCTTCCTTTACCTATGACTGCCCTTACACTTGTGCCTGAGTTCTCCTGCTAAGTTTGTGTCCCAATTAATACTGTAAATGCGAATTAACCATATCCAGAGAGTGAGGTCGCGAGTTGTTGGGATGGGAGTGTGACTGCGAAATTTATTAATTATTAATTAGTTTTGGCTGTAAACCCTCAAACCTTGCCAGAAATTTCTAAACTAAGAGAGCATAGATCGGCCTTACCTTAACGGTGGTTTGCATGGTTGAATCATGGATGCTGTAATTATGATTGGCAGTTTCTATGGCACAACGTAGATTTAGCATATTATTTCTGTCATTGAATGTGCAACGTTAACCTTCTTCGTTAACGACCTTTTTATCTTGGTTCCCTGGACACAACCATTATCCCTTGGTTGTCTTAATACCGTCGTATTCTTATGATTTTAGGCAAGCCTCTTGATATACAGTTGATCAACAGGCAAGTTAATTCCTTATCTATATTATGGTTATCAGAAAAATGTGCAGTTGTAACTTAATAACCAAGACCCTGTATCAATGGGAGCCTACGAACTGCACCTTTTTACATTAATTTTTTTTGCCAGAGTAAACATGTGGTGGTTGAGTAATTGTTTATGATGATGACAGTTGCATTTAGTATAGTTAATTGTAGGGATTAATATGTAATTTATACTACTAATAATAAATTATTATTATAGAGGAGGTGCTCATGAAATTCTTGTGCTTATGTGTAGATTATCAACTACTAAACTCTAGTTAAATCATGATATATAGTATATACATTTGTACACAATTTGTAAAAGTATCTAATAATAAAGAACTCCTTGTTAAAGGTTAGATTAGTAATTAATGTTGTCAATTCTTTGATCATGCATAATACCTGGTGGTATAGCCCAATAAATAAGTGAATGATAGTACGTAACCCCTTCCACAACTTGATAAAGGATTGATTTGGAAAACAATGAAATTCCTTTAAAAACCGGGTAAAATTCCAATGTCTATTCATACTAGTAGTTATTGAACGTGGATTGTATGTAATCTAGAAACAATAAAATAATCAAATGTAAATAATAAAGGGTGATGTGGAATGTGTAGAAGGACAAAATGTGGTACTACCAATTGTAATGTCTTTTAAGCTAAGTACTATCTCTACTTTTCTAACCTACCTTGTCATCCCTGCAGGTATTGAGAACATGCCTCATTCGGTTCTAATTAAAGATATTGCAAGTTTTAATGAATGGCTAGTTTATAATTGACAGACTAGATAGATTTGATTAATGATTACTTATATCTTTATTAAATCCTGTCGAACATTAGACTTTCTTAGTAATGTTTGTTAAATGTTAATTTAGATGATACTCTGTTGTCCCTTGGAATTTAGAACTATGCATTAAATTATGTTTAAAACTAAATTAGATCGTACCTTAATGATACTCTAAATTTTAAACATATTGAGTTGTTGCTCATTTTATTTCTATTATACATGGGTGTACACATTTTTGCTTGGTCTGCTTGTGTCAGGCGGGACGTAGACACCTCCATGTTCCTCAAAACAATCGCCAGCCCTAAGACCTTAAATGGTTAAAATCGATGGGAACCTGGGCTTGAGCATTGCTTATGTGTCTTGGAGGTCCTAACCATTGCAGGGTAAGACGAGCAGGCAGTGAGTCGTTTTATTTGTCGATTGATCTTCGTTCAATGCATGCAGATATTTGATGTGCGTCTTAGGTCATCATGTTGTGTTCGTCATTGTATGCAACTTGTTTGTCATCAGGTGGTAGTGCAGAGTTGAATTTGTTTATTTCCCTTGTACACGCGCGCACACATTATATAAAAAAAAATGAATCATGTACTTATTATATGACGTTCGTCGATGTAAGAGGAGGGTCCTTACATATGGTATCAGAGCCGGTTCGGCCCACGACTTGGTATCTCTATGGATTTCATTGACATGATTGGATTATACCGTTGCTAATCAAGTTGATTGTGTGCATCCAAGCAATCATGGTTAGAGGACGCCGCAGAGGCAGATGACGGGGATCTAGGGGAGGAGGTGCGACACCCCCAGTAGCTTCCACACTGGAGGGGTCTAACCCCCAGGGAGACGAGCAGGTTCTCGGAAAGGAGTAGATATTATTTGGTGATGTAGTTAGGATGATGAGATCCTTTCAGCGCATGTTCGAGGCATTGATCAACCGTTTGGACAGAGATTAGGTCAGAGCACCAGCACCCACTGAGGTTCTACCGCACACACCAGTGGTTACTGGTAGCTTTCACCGCGAACTCGAGAAGGTCAAATTTCTCGAGTTCTTTGGTGCACCAGACAACATAGCCATCGAGGCATTGTTGGATAACATGGCGATGTGCTTCGCACTTCGTGATTATACCTCCAACATGAAGGTCCGCATGGTGGTCTTTCAACTAAAACGGCGCGCTCTTCTATGGTGGAAGATGCTCCTACCATAGTTGAACATGGCCATTGAAGATGTGTCGTGGGAACTGTCCGAGGAACGGTTCCGAGAGAGGTACCTTTCAAAGGAATTCATGGAGCATTGTCTCAATGAGTTCAACGCCTTACGACAGGGAGGTCGTACGGTGCCATAGTATGAGGCCCGTTTTATGGAGCTGCTCTGGTATGCTCCGCACCTTAACACGAAGAAACTTAAGGTCAACAGGCTTTTGTTTGGCCTTAACGGAAACCTGTGTGCAAAGGTTAGGATTTTGATGCCTCAAACCTTGCACGATGTCGTCCAGAAGGCCCTCATAGCAGAGGAGGAGCTTATCAGTGGGGGTCAGACCAGGACTCCAGCGAGACCAGCAGGGCAGGTTCCATCTGGAACACAGCAGCACCAGACACCAATGGGACATACGCCGGGATATCGTGGCTTCCAGAGGGTATCCACTTTCACTACACCGCGGTGACCCCCGCCTAAACATCGGACACCTTGGCTACCAAGACTACTGGGCCGAAGAAGGGGTGTTGGACGTGTGCTGAGCCACACTACCAGCGTGACTTTTCGGTGGAGAGGACCAGAGCGTCCGGATCAGCAGGACCCACTACCGTGGCAGATATGAACAAGGCCCATCGGATTCACGCAATGATGAATAACTAGCAAGAAGAGCATCAGTTGACTGTGCTTGAGACGACAGGTACCATTGCTGACCAGACCCTTAGTATTTTTATAGATCCCAGTTCTACCGAGAGTTTCATTTCTGGTGCAGTTCTAAAAAGGACTAAGGTAAAGGAAGTCAAACAGGATGAGTTTATCTTTGTAGATATGGGTTTGGGATCAAACAGAAGGTTGGAGGAAAGGTTACGAGTTGTGCCCTTAACCTGGGAGAGTTTGTCATAAGGGCCAACCTATACATCATGATCCTAGGATCTTGTGATGTCGTGATTGGTATGGATTGGTTGGAATCGCATGAGGCGATACTCAACTGTAAGACAAAACGGTTGAGCTTGGTCGACGATGAAGGACAGAGATGTGTGATTGTAGGATGGAACTAGGGAGTATCCCTAAGGTTCATCTCTTCCTTACAGCTACAGAAGAGTATGAGCAAGGGGTGCAAGCTTTATGCGATCCTTACATTAAAAAAGAAGGGAGTAGCAGAAGGTCTAGAACACCTTCTGGTGGTGACAGAGTTTACGGACGTATTTTTGGAGGAGTTACCTGGGATGCCACTGGAGAGATATTTGGAATTTACCATAGACGTAAAACCAGGGACTGAAATAATAGCAAGAATGCCTTATCGGATGTAGACCTAGGAGTTACAAGAGTTGAAAATGCAACTGAAGTTTTGTTGGACCTAGGACTGATACATCCTAGTATGTCACCGTGGGGTGCACCGGCTATTTTCATACGAAAGAAGGATGGATCGTGGAGGCTTTGCATTGACTACAGTTCACTGAACAAGGCCACAATCAAGAATCAGTATCCCTTGCCGAGAATTGATGATCTGTTCGATCAAATGAAGGGTGCGACAGTGTTCTCCAAGATCAATTTGTGATATGGGTATCAGCAGTTACGGATCAAGGAGGATGGCGTCCCTAAGACCTCCTTTAAGATGAGATTTGGACATTACGAGTTTACTATTTTACCGTTTGGACAGACAAACGCCCTAAGGGTATTTATGAGTTTGATGAATGGGGTGTTCCGCGAGTACTTGGACAAGTTCGTCCAAGTGTTCATTGACGATATTTTGATTTACTCTCATATGAAAAAGGAGCATGACGAACACTTGCGCTTGGTACTACAGTGTTTACGAGAACACAAATTGTATGGGAAATTGTCCAAATGATTTTTTTATCAATCGAAGATTCACTACTTAGGGCATGTCATCTTTGGCAAAGGCATCATCGTGGAGCCAACCAAGGTCGAGGCCATTATGGAATGGACTGCACCGATGAATTTCACGGAAGTGCGTAGCTTTATGGGTTTAGCAGGATACTATCAATGGTTTGTTGAGGGATTTTCAATGAGGCTTAAGGTTTTGTTAACAACAACCCTGATACTAAAGGTCCCTAACATGGATGCAGACTTCTTGGTATGCACTGACGCATCCAAGGAAGGTTTAGGGAGAGTCTTGATGCAAGACGGACGAGTGATTGCTTACATTTCGAGGAAACTAAGAATACATGAGGAGAACTACACGACGCACGATTTGGAGTTATTAGCCATCATATATCCGATCCAAGAAATGGAAGAGAAAATGAAAACCATAAGACAAAGGATTAAAGAAGCACAGGATCGACAGAAGAGTTATGTCGATACACACCAAGTCGACCGTAGTTATGAGGTCGGAGATCGAGTCTTCTTATGGATTAAACGACATAAGAGTTCGATCAAGTTTGGGAAGGGATCTAAACTCTCTCGTAGGTTCGTGGGACCTTTCGAGATTGTAGAGAGAAAGGGGCCTGTGGCCTATCGACTAGCCTTGCCTAATTCTTTGAGGCGTATGCACGATGTTTTTCATGTATCCATTTTGAGATATTATATTAGTGATCCTATACATGTGATTGCCATGAGTTCCTTGCAGGTATCAGACAAGGGAGCGCTCATAGCTGAGCCGGTCCGCATCTTAGATCATCGCATTCGAGAGTTATGACGTCGAACGATAGATCAAGTCAAGGTCCAGTGGGACAATTATCGTCTGCACTCGGCGACCTGAGAGGACGCATATGATATGCACCAACAGTTTCCATTTTTTTTTGATATATAGACATATGATACTGTGATACACTTATTTCAGCATTTATACTGTGAAACTTCGGATGAAGTTTAGACCAAGAGGGGATGTATGTAACATCCCGCTCCGGCGCACTGAGAAAACTTATTCTTTGAGGACACTTCCTCGCAAGTGATCTGAACTATTATGATATTAAAACATTTGTCCTTGACTATTATGCGTTATGGTAGATTACATGATGTTTTACTGCATTGACTTAGACATGTGCTATTGACTCAGTTTTACTGAGTGTGCAGGTTTTTGGACCTTCAGGATGCAGAGGCATCGATGGAACCCCTTGTACTCTGGAACGAGTCAGGGAGTGTGCTATTGGG